>CAJVPT010001241.1:0-22474 GCA_910592055.1 Acaulospora colombiana
CGTCTAACTGTTAGGCCTGCACCAGCCAAGGTTTCAATCACTGACAAAGATGCTTCAGACGCATCTAATAAAAATCCAACCTCTGCCTTAATGCCATTAATAAATTTATTGTTAAGACTTGCAAGAAAATAGCAAAACAAAATCAATCTTTTTTGGTTTTTTTTGTTAGTTATATGGTTCTTAGTTTGTGAATTTGTTCCAGTTACCAATTGATCACAAAAACCTTTTAATGATAGCTCAGAATCCTCAAGCATTTGTTTAAATTTTTCAGGATCAAGAATAGGCTTTTCATTATATACATGTCATTATGTATATAACACTCCTGCCATAAATTTAATTTTCTTACTCAAAGGAATTCATTCTAAAAAAAAGGTAAGAGTGAATAAAAGAACAATAAAAAATACATTAACAAAAAGGCTGTTTACTCACTTAACTTTATTTTATTAAGCTCTGCACATACTTCATGATAAGTAGATTCCAATTCCTGAAATTGAGTTTCAGAGTAAATAACATCTCCATGTAAAACATATAACCTACCGTGAAATTGCTTTATGTTTTTTTTTTCCTTTGAAATTGTTAATGGATAATTAAGTAGATTGACATATTCAAGATCTATATCTGTTTTATATAAGCAATGATGACATATTATTGCTTTCTTTGGTAGGCTAAAAAATCTAATTAATCATTCTGGAGTCTTTGCAAATTTATTTTCTTCCGTTTTTCGAGGGATAACCAAATAAATTTTGTGTTTTGAATGAAAACAAAAATTAGTTAACTTAGTCTTCTTTTTTTTTGCATTTACAATATATTTATTGTAATGTTTTTGACATAAAGCTTTGTTAACTAAATCTAAATGTTGACTTGAGGCTGGTATAACAATTTGATCTGAGACAGTTGAAGCATCATAGAGATTGTAATCACAAACAATGTTATCCAAACCCTCCAAGTCACAATAATGAGCCTTTCTTTTTCCTTTTTTTATATTAGGGTTGGCTTCGAAAAATTTTTCTTGTGCAGACATTTTTTACTATAGTACTAGTGCTATATTAATAATAGGTATTTGTGATCGAAGTTAATTAAAGTTCAAATTTTTTTTAATTACCAATATTGTTACACAAATCTTCTATTTTATTAATCAATAAAATTCATAAAGATTACAAAATGATCTACAAAATATTAACTAATCACAGAGAAAGTCCGCTATGTTTAGTGCAGTGGTTAGAACTCTGTAAATCTGATCATAAGATCTGGTTTCAATTTCACCCAAAAATACAACAGATCAAGGAATTGAATCTGTCCATTGGTATAACCGTAAACTAACTGATATTTCTAAATATAGCATCTGGTCTATATCTAGATTGTGATCAGGTTGTGATCCAAATTGAATGGGATCATTATTAACACAACTGCATTACCAGAAATGATAGCAAAAAGAGTAGATCCTTAAACCAGTAGCATGCCTCTCAGGACCAAATCAAGAAAACAACTCATCCGGGAATACAAATGGCTTCATACAAAAACTTGTGCACAAGAAAAAGGACTCTTCTAATTTAAGCCAGTCCCTGTCCTCATGCATGTGACTATGCCGAGTTTCACAGACTTGACTATTGGGAGACCTTGGTGGGAGGATAAATCCACGGACCACTCCGAAGGATCAAAAACTAGGATCCAGGATATTGAATTTGATAGCCTGATAACTAGAATACTCTTAATAAAAATTGTTCTAGGAATAATTAAGATAGAATCATACAGGCTTTCAGTTTGTTGTTAGGCTGGTAGTAGTGATATATAGCATTAGTTAAATATATATATAGCTATTTATATAGATATAATTTATTATAATATATATGTAAAACTACTCATTTGTAATAACATAACAGTTTTGATTAATAAAATTACAAATTAAGCCTGTGACCTAAGCATACCATAACAGTTAACACACAGATGGCAACAACAACAAACATCATTCCTAGATGGAATCAAAAACAATATGATATTGCATTTAAGCCCCTAACAAGGCAAATCCTCAAGAACAAATGGGCAAGTAAATGGCGAACACTATACAGGAACCAGGACTGGCTAAACCAAAAGAAATCCAGGGAAATCCACTGGCTCTTAACATTCGAGCTTCTAATGACAACCAAAATTACAACAATAACAATTAATATGAAAGACTACACAGACCGCTCCTTTAGAATCAAAACATGGATAGGAGAACTACCTACCATGGACAAATTAAACAAAAGATGTCCTGATATATATTTGAATGACAAGTATAAGATTTGTAAATAGTACAGAAAAATGAACTATCATATCTTCCAATGTGGCACAATACAAATAAAACTTCAGGAATATTACCTACAGGCCCTAACAGAGGAAAGTGCAGCAAGAGCTGAAGGCAAATAGACAGAACCAATTCAAAACAAATGGAAAAGAATATCAATTATACAGGAATACAATGAAAATATCCAAGCATGGCACCAAGTTGAATGGAAGGACATTATCAGTGGAGTCATAATACATGGCATGATCCAAGTAGCAGAATCTATAACCAAAAACAAAATTAGAGCACCAGATGCAATTAGAGAAGCAACATACAAATTCTGGCAAGCCAAGCGAGAAACATGGAAATGGAGATGTGACATTACAATCAGTTAGAAAAAAAGCCAAAACATAGAGAAAAAACTCAAGCGCAGGAAGGAACAGGCCAAACGAAATATAGCCAATCATCAAATAATATCACAGAGTCCAGACTCACCAACCATGCGAGCCATCAAATCCTTCGAGTCAAATCCAGAGCCTGAATGAGTCCAAATAGATCTGAACAAATACCTTAAGGACAGGTTTGAGCAACTATACATAGAACTTACAAATATCATAACAGAGAACACCCTTAATAACAGTTACTTTTCTTTTTTTTTCTTTTTAATCAATATTAGTGCTAGTGGAGTTTTGACACACTAGTACCCACCAAGGGGACTGCAGCAAGTTACAGGGTTTTTAGTAATAGAATACTGAGTCATAGTATTTTTTCTTTTCGTAAATGTATAGACTTGCAATTAAATTTGCGTATATAAGCCTGTATTAATGAATAAATAAAAACTCAATGGCAGGACTTCGCCAGTTAAAAAAAAAAAAAAAAAGAATTATATTAAGTTCTTAGAAGTTCAACATTAACCCCACAAAGCTCTTAATTAGGTTAGTATAGATTAATATCTTTTTAGATATCAAAAGAAACTTTATATACAATAATTTTAACTAATAAATTTGTTTAAATTCAAATACCCATAAAATTCAAAAGAACATTCAAGCTTTATTAATCATATAGTAAAGAAACATATACATTATAACAAATAAAATTTCAACAAACACAATATCATGTGAATATGTATAGTATATTTTCTTGAGAAAAACAAGATAAAAAAAACATGTTCATATAAATAATATTTATAGATCATCTATATATTTACAATAAATATATTAACAATACTCTATATTTTCATATGTCTATAACAAGCTGATCAATAATAATATTATTATTATCATAACAAATACATAAAACATAATCTAATTTCACAACACAACAATTTTAAGGTTTTTTTGCATTATCAAATTAGTAATAAGGAATAAACAAACCTTATTATATGTTATAAACAACAAAATATAAGTAAAATCTATTAATCTGTGACACATGACAAATATAACAATGTCAATAATATGAATATTACTATAGATTATAAAAAAATATGAAATTCATATTCTAGAAACTCTGATCAACTTATTAAACAAGTATGATCAAAAGAAAAAATCATGATAACATAAATAATTCTCAATACAATCTTTATACAAGAAAACAATTCCAACCCAACCTCTAATCTTACAAAATACTCAACTCTAGATAATATTATAGCTAAAATCCTCAATATTGATTATATCACCTTCACTAAAGCTACAATCCTAAGACAACAACATATTCTATATTTATAAATCCAAGAATAAAGAAAAGAAAATAATTTTTGATCCTCTTCTTGAAAGATAAGTACAGTTCACTCTCTCTAAATGTATGCCCTTGGGAATAAAAAGTTGAGAATGTGCATTTAGGTATAGCAATAAGTATAAATTTGAGGAGTTTGTATTAGTAAATCATGTAATAATGAAATATGTATTTTTATTATAATTTATTGGCTTTTACATAATAATAATAAGTCCTGTGGATCAATAGTACAGTGGGTGCACTTCCAGGTTACTATCTGTGAGATACCGGTTCAATCCCACTCAAGAATGGTACTCACAATAATAGGTTACATTGAACAGAATACATGTTTATCAGCCACATGTGTTTTTGCACATACCCAATCTAACAAATATCACTGTTCGACTACGGTGTATCAAAAATAGGTCATACAGATCTTAATCAGTTTTACCACTAGAATAAATGAAGTTATGCCACTCATACCACCTGGAATATGTGAAGCTATTGAAAGAATGCCAGGAATGATAATGATTGTCTCAAAGATCCTACCAGTCTAATAAAAGAATCCACCTCTTCTCAAATCACCAGACTTATAGAAGGTATTGGGAGACTTCAGTCATCTGTACCAGCTGCAAAAGTTACCAAAAAGATAGGGCTGGGTTGATCTCAGATTGTGAGGAAGCACAGTACTTATGGTGGGAATTGCAAGGGCAGACATGTTTGGGAGAGGTTTGATGGTTTCGTTTGATCAAGGAAAACCTCTGTAGGCCATCTTTGAAGAGTGGTTAAAAATGATTAATGGAAGACTTAAGTCACCACAAAACACACCAATGATCGTTGGGGCTCTGCATTAGATCGCATGAAGATTGGAGTATCAAGTGACCTAGCCTCTGAAGAAAACTGAACATGGCAAGTACATCATACAAGATTAAAACACACCTTCATTGCAAGAACCAATCACATTCTAAGGAATACATAACAAAAATGCCCCTTGAATTAAATAGTAGTTCCTAGTGGATCCTTAGAATGCTAGATGCCCAGGCAAAAGCAGAGTAACTGACAAGATGGTACTTACTTAAGAAATGGATAAAATTGGATTATATTGAGTAAAAAAAGGGTAGTATAATTATATAGTTATAAGTCTGGTCTCTTGTAATTTAACAGCTATACTTATCAAAAATATTAATAAAAGCTCAGTCAGTATGACTAATAAAAAAAAAAAAAAAAAAAAAACATAATAATAATAATAATTATTATTGCATAAAATACTAATCGATGCTTATCTGTCACATCATATTAGATTTTTTTTCTTAATATACCTTTCAAAAATACTTATCATTTTCATTTGTTCTTTTATATTTTCTTGTTGAATCAAAAATTCTTATATAATCTTCAAGCTTTTTAATACAACACTAGTACTAATAACGGTTGTTTCAGTGCTATTATCTATGTCTTCCAGATTACTGCTACTTTTTCCTATTCTAAATATTTCTACAAGTTTATTAATGATTTCATTGTTAACAGGTATCTTATAAACAATGTTTTCTTCAGCAATTGACAAAAACTTGTCAACTTCTATTGAATCTGAAAGATTAAGCTTTTCAAGTGCTTTGTATAGTTTATCAGAAATCGAATTTTTAACTACACAACTATTGTCTGAAAAATTGTACAAGTCAGTATCCATACTAATAGGAAGAATTTTGGTATGACATTAGTAATATTAAATGGTGTTAGCAATAATTTCTTCCTATGCTTTAATAATATACTCAATGGCTTGTAAGACATTTATTTTTAAATTTGATATTTGCTCTCCACCTTCAATTTGTTTCAACATCTACCTAAAAATAAACATATTAAAATTTCTTTTCAATATTAGTATTAAGTAGAATAAATTATAATAATATTTTACAAAATTTAATAGTGATGATAATATCTTTTAAAAGTCATTATTATACCAATATCCATTGACCAAATTTTTGCAGTTGTATTTGATGGAAAGAAGTAAATGTTAATATATGAAAGCACTAAACCTGTCAACTTATAATATGGGCAGTTGTCAACAAGTAATAAAATATTGCTGCCACCATGCTTTTTAGAAACTTTCCTATTGAAATACTAGAGCCATTCTTGAAAGAGAGATGAAAACATCCATGCCTTTATATTATTTCAATATATTACTGATAAATTATAAATATCAACATTATTAAAACAATGGGTTTTATAAATTTGTCAACTACATAAGGATTTAATTTATATGATTTATCAGCATTAGCACAAAGAGCAATTGAAAGGTGTTCTTTATTTTTTTTTGACTAGCAAGAGGTTTTGTAGCTAGCATTTGATCTGACTTTAGTCTAAAAAAATTGATTAAAGTTAATATTATTGTTATATTAATATTTTAATAAAGTATTACTATAACTACTGATAAAAAAGTGCTGTTTAATCCATATTATAAATTCATTTAGAAGAATAATTATTATATATTTTATGCAATTGCAGTAGACTATTAACAATGACAGTTAAATTAACTGACACTTCTTCTTCTTAAAGTTTTATTGAATAAATATTGTTTCAAATCTTAAACTTTTGAAGCCATCCAACAGAAAAATTTAAAGTGCCTTCAGGAATTCCAAATCCACTTGCTAATAATTTAGCCCACTTAATTTGAATAGCATTACTTAGTATGGTTTCATATTGATATATTAAAACAAACTCTTTAAGAGTTTGTTCAAGTTCCAGATCTATATCTTTTTGCATCTGGAGTCATGATTTCATTATATAGTAATATATCTTTTTTTTTGAAGAATTTATATTATTGTAGATACATTAACTCTGACTTTCTATTTGTTTTCAATTCAATCAACATATTCTATTTAAGTTTTTTTATTATTATGAGCATACAGACAAAGCTCATATTTTTGAATATCTAATAAAGTAATCTTATTTTTTGGAGGCATAGAGAAATAACCTTTATCAAAAGACAAATTTTATTGTTATAACTATATGAATATGCCCATCTTAAATAATCATGTCAGTCATAATATGAAGCAAAACAATTATAACATAATAGTTAAATTTATTTATTAATTTTCATATTATGTTATACAGTAGAAGATACTAATGGTCTGATTAAATATCGGATGGCCTGATGTAAATGATCAATACAAATAAAAAAAAAAACTCTTTCCCACTCACATCAAAATTTCTGAAAATTTCCTTTTATGATAACAACCCAAAACATTGAAGAAAAAACAAAAATGTTCGCAATAAGCAATCACAATCAACATGTCATAGAAGTTGACTAGGGCAAGAGACACAACATTAGTTATACAGAAGAAAAAATTATCACAGGGAGTGGTAAAATATTCAAACTGCTCTTGAAAACCAAACTAACTAGTAAGTTTAATCCTCTAATCGGTATCAAGAAAAACCATACAGTAACTGAAAAGAAAGAAGCAAAGAAAATATCAGAGATTTTCCAGGTTAACACACAAACTATAGACATCACAAAGCTCAAAACCACAGAAGAAGACAATGACCTGAATCAAGAAATGGATATCTCAGTCACCATATCACTAGCAGAGAAAAGAGAAACTGAGACAAGACCATATCTCCCATTGACAGTTGTTTCAACAACATCAATAACAAGAGAGGAAAAAGAGAACCCAACAAACAACAACAACATCACCCTGAACAACTTCAGTTATGACAGCACCCCCAAGATAACAACAGAAGGAACAAACACAGTAGGCATACAAGAGAATGACAATACATTTTATCCAGAGAAGGTGTTTATCAAACTAGAAGCAGTATTGAGAACCTCAATAGAAGAAAAACTCAAATATATTCGTAGTAAACTAGGATACTTAACAATCCTGAAACACATTCATACAGAAGAATTAATTAGAATCCCAACAATCATAGCCATTTCGACAACTATCCTGAGGCTATTACAGCATGTAAGATCCAGATTACCAACAATGAAATTGCCAATTTTAGACTCACACTGAAAATTGATACTATTAAAAGCAAAACCCATTCTATCAGAATTTGGAACATCCTCAATCACTTCCAAAAAAAGACATCACTAGCCTCTTTTAGAACAGAACACAGATTTAGTATATTACTCTACAAGCAGCAGGACAAGTTAAATCTGATATAGTCCAGTTTAAACAACAATTACATATGAGAAACAAGTTCAAAAATGGAACATTTATAAAGATATCTTTTGCATGAGGATCTTCCCATTGGTTAGAACTCGAATCACAAGAGAAAAAAAGAATCAATACAGTGCCACATTGGTAAACCTATTATGGGGAACCTCCGCAAAAGAGCTAAAAGGAATAATCAAACAAACAAAAGCCAAAGCAGTCTATATTCCTCTAAACAATAGAAACCAAAAAAAGGTTTACTATTCTCTACTATAAGAATGAACATAATTTGAACAGAGCAAAAGAAATAGATCTTCAATTCCAAGGTACAAAGTTAACCTAGGTAACAAAAACAACCAAGCTATGCTTTGGCTATGAAGCTCATGACCACGAACACACTCAATGCATAATAGTAAAAGAAAGCATAACACAAAAGGACAGACCTAATAGATTCGGACAATCAAGACCAGTAACTAATAGAAGAGATCATCTTTTCACACCAACAAGACAGAAGGTTCATGGCTAAGCCCCCTATTACAGAACATACATACACCAGCATTATCAAGAATACTTATTTGACAACAGACATAGCAAAATTTTTGAAATCCTCAAACAATTACAAACAAACATATAAGCCATCAAACATCAAGTACACATACTGGAAAAAAGGGTCTTAGCAATCGAAGAAGGTCTCTACATCAAAGCCAAAGGATCAGCCATCACAGACTCCGCCATGCAAAATGAGACATCTCTAGAAAGCTCAAACTTTAGAACACTATCACTCAAAAGAATGGACATTAGACAGCAGCAAGAAATAATAAACAAAAAAATCAAACAGATGGAATCCACGATGACATCAACTATGTAAGAAATGATGAAATGCCTGGATATATCCATCAATGAAATAGATCATACTGAACCAATCCCCTCATTTCTTTTAAACCATTATGATTAGAAACCTCCAGAAAACAGAGCCTACAATGAGCAACACAAAAGAAACAATAATACCAATAAACTACACAATAACTGGAAAATAGGAACCTTGAA
This sequence comes from Acaulospora colombiana, assembly GCA_910592055.1. NCBI lineage: Eukaryota > Fungi > Glomeromycota > Glomeromycetes > Diversisporales > Acaulosporaceae > Acaulospora > Acaulospora colombiana. The sequence goes on from CAJVPT010001241.1 coordinate 9,172, forward strand.
TGTAAGAGAAATCAACACTGAAGCGAACAAGTTAGCAATTTTAGAATATAGTCAGAAACAACAAATGAATATAGTGGAAATAATAGAAACCTGGCTTTCAGGAAATCAAAAATGGCATGATGAAGAAGAAAGGTATTAAATATGATCAACAACATTAACACATCAGTCATACAGAATAGTGGTAGTATACTAATTAAGAAATAATAGGCCATATACATTTTCAGATATAAGAAATATATCAACTGAGGTCTATTAATAGACTTGACTTTTAAAGGACAAATCTAATATAGAATCATTACTCTATACAGTACATCAAACACATTGAATAAACAAAACAAAAACAAACTCCTTCAGTGGTGCAAAGTACAGATCAACAAAGCCAAAAACAACAATATGTACATCATAATAATGGAAGATCTCAACGAAGTAGTAGACTACTAAATGGACCACACATTAGAAAAAATTAGAGGAAACAAATCCTGACACTTAATCGATGCACTAGAGATATATGACATGATGGATACACATAGACAAGTCTATCCCTGGGAGACAAGTTACATATATAGTAGACCCAAATCAAACTATAGTAGCAAACTCGACTATATATGAGTATCAAATTCACTATAGTCCAGTATCCTCAATGTCAAAAATTTAGATATAGATATAGGGATCAAGAATGATCACAAAATAGTCATTACTTACCTCAATACACCATACATCACATGGAACAAACTATTGAATAGGAAAAATAATAAACAAAACAATATCAACTACATCAATTCAAGTCCTAAACAATAGAAAAAATTTATAAAGATAATGGAAAAAATGTTGGAGACCTTTCTTAAAGACAACTACAAAACTCTAGAGGAAATATAGAAACATTTCAAGAAATTAATAAAGTTAGTAGCAAAGGTCTCCTTAAAAAAATAGTACAGAAAAAAGAACACTGGAACAATATACAAGTCCAGGTATGAGGCAATCATGCAAAGATCACTTAAGATAGGCAACCTCCACAGGAAGTGCGCAATAGGACTAATGAACCCAAACTCATATACACATATTATAGAAACATAAATCTCAGAATTAGCAAAAGAAATCAACACACCAAACACACTTTTGATAGAACCTCCACTCTTCTAGAAAACCACATTAGGTAAAAAAAGAGAATTCAAAAATGGCTATCATAGACAAAAAAGATTTGAGAAATTGAAACCAAAATAGCAAAAGTCACAATCAAAAGAGAAAAAGGGAAAATAATACAAAAATGTATCAAACAAGAATATAAAAATCTAGAAAAACATTTGAAGAAAATGATCAATAGTATTCTAGAATAACACTCTATGGTTATTGATACACAAAGACTCATAGAATGGAAAGTAGCAGATAAAATTGAAATAATCATAGACCTGAAAATGATCAAAAATAAAATATAGGAACACTATCAAGAATGAATGAGACCTAGACAAATCTTGAATATAAAAGATTTTTCACACTGGATAAAGTAGTACAAACTCAAGAAGAAAGTCCAGGAAAGCTGGTTCAGCAACACATTGCTTTCAATAGACACATCAGAGATAAGAGAAGCAATCCAAGAGAAGAAAAAATATAGTACTCCAGGTCCTTCAGAAATTTCATATATACTTTTGAAAAACCTGGGAAAGAAGGGGTTAAAACTGTTGGAGAGCCTCTTCAATGAAATATAAAAGATAGATAAAGTCTTAGAAGACTGGAAAAAAGGAAACATATACCCAATATCAAAGCCCGAGGATAGGATGGGAGACATTAATATCACCCGACCTATCACATTACTTGAAACAACAAAAAAAGTATTCATGAGTGTTCTGAATACAAGACTTATAACCATTTGCATCAAACACAAGATTTTGTGCATCAATAACTGGGTGGGCTTACCAGGAAGAAGTACACAGGAACTGATTCACATTCTCAACAATGTTATGGAGGAAGCCAGAAAATACAAAAAAGAGGCCTATATCTTTAGCCAGGATATTAGCAAAGTATATGACTCAATGAATAAGAATATGCTAGTTCAGGCTTTCAAAAGAATCTGAAATACCAGCCAAAATAATTGAGATACTCAATAATATATTGGAAAGTAGAAATAACAGAGTAATCACAATACATAGTCTTACCAAAGAATACAGGTTCACAATGGTATAGATCAAGGAGATATCATTTCTCTCTTCCTTTGGAGAGTATACTACGATTCTCTTTTGCAAGAGATCCAAGACAAACATATCAGATACATGATGAAAACAAAAGTTCTCCTAGACTTGACATTACCCAGTCAAAGAGAGAAAGCCAACAAAAGAATAAAACAAACAAGTATAAAAGCCACAGCATACATAGATGATATTACATGGTTCATAAACAGTAGATCAAATATGCAATCAATAATAGATAAAGCCTCGGAATTTCTAAGGATAAATAATATTCAGGTTAATGGTGAGAAATCATCACTAATTTGTCTAAACGTGACCCAAGAATAAAGAGAAGAAAGTATATAACTCAATGGAATATGGATTCCACTTTTCAGGAAAGATGAAGTAACAAGAATTCTGGGGGTATAGATAATAAAAGATAGAAAGAAGACTTGACATAAGAATATAATTAAAGAAAAAATAGATCTCATAATTAGAACACTGACTAGAAAAAAATCATGAATAAGCAGATACGGTATATCATCAATTAGGACCTCTTTCCTGCAATAGAATACTTCCTAAATAATCTAGTTCTTTCCAAAAAAGAATATGACAAAATAAGCAGTAAGATAAACAAAACATTCAAGCACAAGGCTGGCTTATCTTCAACAACACTGAATTGTATTCTTTACACTGACTTTGGCTACAAGGTGTTCAACCTATGGGACAGACAAATCCTTATGCATGGGAAGAATCTAATAAACAGATTAAACAGCTACAACTTGATAAGTATCATTACACAGATTTGACTCCAACAACTTCAGAACAACTACTGATCAAACACTTCGGTTCTGATAGAAAGACTTCCATTTTGGACCAGAAAAAGAAACAATCTCACAAATGATATCCTGAACATATTCAAACTACAAGAAATCACAATAGCATCAACAGAACATATTTGATATAAAAAACCAATCAGAAATGAGGGCAAGGCAATCAAAAAACTCGTCACAGAGAAATGATACAACAGGTATAGAACCACTCTCAGAAGAAGAAAGATAATGTTCAAAGACCAACTACTAAACAACAGTAGAACTAGAATCTTATCATGACAACAAATAAGAATGAAATTGGGGAGATAAAGCAGGACATCTGAATAGTACTAAGACTTGAAAGAACTAATTATATAAATGCAACTAGAGTTAAAAGTCAACAGGAAGAAACCATCAACCAAAAAAGATAGTAATCCTTCCATCAACAGTTACTATACAATCACCCCTGTTCTCCCTGCCTAACACCAGTCAATGATCAAATGGCTGGCAACAGAAAAGAAAGAAAAAACTATAATAACAAAAAAAAAAAAAACAACTAGATAACCAAAGAGTCATTGTGAATTACATAATCAGAAACGAAGAGACTTTACCGATGTTTAAGTATAAAGGATGCCCATTCAACAATGAAGAACTAAGAAAAAACTACAAGAACCAACAACAATGCATCATGGAACAACTTCTTGTACATTCAGTAAATATCAAGATCAAAAAGAGCATATCTGGAATTTTTTCAGAACAACAATCAAACTCACAATAAGGGAAACCAGTAGGAAGGCTCCATACATACACATACCCAAAATATACCTGGACTCCTTATCAACCACTGAAACCCTCATAAAAAGGAAGCTAAAAGCCCTAACCATATGATTCAGAAGCTGCAACAAATCACAAGAACATTAGCAACAAAGTATAATATTCAGTTTTACACAAACAGTTCCTTCACAAGATGGCCAATCAGAAGTAGAAGAAATTGGATGAGTGGCCTAAACACAGTTCAGTCAGAAAATTACAACCTTTCAGGCAAAAACATAGGATACACTATTCTTCACCAGAGCAGAATTGACAGCAATATTTATAGCAATCAGTACAGTCAGTCCTAACAAAAGGATTAATATCCTTACAGATAGTCAAGGTGCCATCAATGCAATAAGAAAAAGCTTGTATCAGAACCAGATCAAGAATCAAAAATTAGAAAGCCCAAATAAGTTGTTAATCAACACAATTCGAGAAATCATCACAGTACAGCAAATCAAAGTTCAATAAATAAAGATAAAAGATTACTCATGAGATAAAGAAAATGAACAAATAGATAAACTAGTAGTCACAACACTCATAGACAATCCTAAGGACATCATAAAAATACAAGAACTCCAGTTTACAAGTAGTAACACAACATTGAGATAGGACCAGTCCTTTATAGATTTACTCTTCAAAATAATAGGCAAGACCCTATTAAAGACCAAATGGATCAGTAAGTGAAGAATATTACAATGAAACTAAACATGACTAACAGGATAGAAAACCAAAGAAATAAACTGGGCTCTAACTATGCAGACCTTGATGCCCTTTAAAATCACATCCCTTCAGACAAGTCAAGATAATCACAGGGATAGAACCTTTAGGTGAAAGACATAATCAAATGAATATCCCATGTTAACAAATATAAACATATGCAAATCATGGATTTACAAATCATCAACATATATAATCTGTGGAAGACAAGAAGAAAGGGACCTACACCTGTTTACATATAAACCAAACAAAACAAGGATAATGGAGAAACCAACAAAACTCCTGGCACAAGAATGTGCAATGAGAGTTAATGGAAACAAACAGTCACAGTCCATCTAAACTAAATGAAAATACCTTCTCAAACCAGATACAAGAAAAAAAAATCACAGAACAATAGAACTGATAGATATAATAAAGGGATAGTCATATATAAGATGATCCAGATAGCAGAGAAAATCACAGAAAATGAAATAGAAGCCAAAGTTGCAATAAAGGAAGCAATAGCACAACTGTGGCAAGAAAAAGGAAGTATTTGGAAGCTAAGATATGATCTGATATTAGAATAGGAAAAAACACAAGGCATATTCAAGAAAATAAATTGAGCACAAAAAAGGGACAACACTGAACCACAAAACAGAAAGACACTTCAGAACAAAAGAACAACTGATAATAAGGAACATCTATTTATAGAACTAACAAATTTCAATATGAGAAATATACTACAGAACAACTTCAATATTAATTCTTTCTTCTATATAAATATCAATTTTAGTGGAGTCATGACATGCTAATATTTACCCAAGGTGAATTGCAGCAAGTTACAGGGTTTGTAAGATATTGAGTCATTAGTTTTTTTCCTATTATAAATGTATTTTCTCGCAATTCAATTTATGTACATAAGAGAATATGAATGATTAAATAAAAATTACATGGCATGAATTCATCAGCTTGTTTAAAAAAAAATTGATAATTTGGTTCATTTTCAATTTTTGATTTGTACTTATTTAAATTTTATAATTACTATAGTTATTATTATTTTAGAATTTTCTATAGTAATGACCTATAGGCAATGATTTTATTAATTAAAGAAATTATTCAAATTAGTAAAGGAGCGAAATATCATTTCCTAGGTTGTATTTAGAGAAATAGCTTTTTTTTTTCGATGACGAGTGAGTCAGTATAATGTTATGGGTCACATAGGTGACGCAATTTATGTGTAATAGTCTAGAATCCAAAAATCCAAAAGTCTAATATAAAAGATTGAGTATCGCAAGGTAAGAAACTATAAATAAAACTCAGGTACTGTTAAGGGAACTGTGTATATTTGAAAAGTATAGAAAGTTTAGCAAAGCTTAGGGTTAGTATAGCTGATTATAAAGTAGATAGTCATTTATAGATAGAAAAGTAAAGTATAAATAGTTTATCAATGTATGCTGAAAAGGCAGAGCTGAATGTGTTAGGAAAAACAGCCCTCATTGAGAATAGGGATAAGAGTTAGTGATATATCAAAGAAACAGAATGCAATAAAGAGACACTTACCTTCAGTCAAGTCAATCACCACATCTCTGCCTTTCCTAAGTGTTCTTTATAGGAGGCATTCTCTTCTTTGTGTTATTTATAAGTATTCTTGAGAATTCTGGGTTACGTAAGGTACTACAGATTAGCGATGGACTTGCCGGGATAGCCCACAACAATATATTTAATAATGTTACTTAGAATGTGTATAGGTTTCTATATGCTATTGCTTGAAAATATAGCCTAGTTGAGTTTAAACAAAATTTTATATTTGACTAAACATTTAGTTAAGTGATCAATAATAATTTTAATAAAGATATTTCTTCCTATATCTAAAATTATTATAGATTTAGTTATATCAATATTGGTTATCCAATTTTTAGATTTAGTTATGGTATAGATATAACCACTACTCCATTATCTAAATGTGATTCTATATTGAATTATTTGATTGAAAATTGTATATAGTTCTGTCTTTACTTTAAGTTGCAAATATTTGTATATAATATAAGGAATTTTGTTTGAATCAGAGGCATATTTTGAGCTATGCTATCTAATTATTTTTTCTAATTCTTGTATTGAAATATTATTGAGTATATCTCTATAGAAATATTGTTTAATATATGATTTGAACTTGTATTTTTCTTATCAGTATGAATATTGTGTGATATCACAAATGTTTTTAAGGGGCATCTAGTTATCGAAGTGTTTTTAAACTTTGTTTTTAATGCTTATTGGTTCGTAGAGAATTTTTACTTTATTTCAGCTTTGTATAATTAGTTATTGAGAAGTAATTACTTTCTAGATCTTTCTATAATATTATCTATTATAGCTTTTTTGTTAATATTGAGATACTCTTGTTTGATTTAATTATTCTTTTCTTGATAAATTGCATTTGTTTTCTTTAGGAGATTGCTTTAGTGATTGTTTTTTATGCTTTGATATTATTATAAATAGCTCTAATACAATATTAAATATATGGTTTAAAATTATTTATTTTTATTTTATTCAATATTATTATTAAATCTAGGATGTGTTCTTGTATATTCTAGAAAATTCAAGTGACTATTGAACTTGGTTTTCTATTATATTTATTGTTGACTGTCTTAATTATATAAGAAATTTCTGAAATTATATAAGGAAAAATACAATCTCTGCATTGTTATGATAGTTTTGTTTTGTAGTATTTTTCTCTTTAGATATAATGTTTTTTGCTACTTTTATAGAATGTTACTAAAATGGCTTTACCTTTGGTTAATATCTTGATTGCTTATATAATTGATAGATAATATTGTTTTATTTATTAATCCATTTTTTTTATAATTCAACTAAGGTCAGTACTAATTTAAATAGTGATTAGGACTGTTATATAAGACTTGTTTGGATTGTCTAGATATTAGGCTTTTAGCTTTATTGTCATTAAGTTGTAATTATTTTATATAAGTGATACTATAGAGTCTTAGATAGTGATTGTCTTGGATTATCAAGTTGATAGGGGGTTTATACATATTGAATCAATTCTATTATTCAGTATACCTCTATTTTATATTGTCATGAACTAACCCAATGAATTCATTACTAATTTATAGTGTCTCATATAACCTAGATGACTCACAAATACTCAGAACCAATACAAAGAAGAGAACATCTCCTATAAAAAACACTTAGGGAAGACAGAGACATGGTAATTGACTTGATTGAAAGTAAATGTCTCTTTATTTGTGTTTTATTATTTTTGTATATCACCAACTCTTATTTCTATTCACAATAAGTGCTATTTTTCTTATACATTCAGTACTACCTTCTTAGTATATATTGATAGTCTATTTATACTTTTCTAATTAACAATGGACTATATACTTTATAATCAACTATGCTAATCTTAAACTATGCTAAACTTTCCATACTTTATTATATATACATAGTTTCCTTATTAGTATTCTATAGTTTTTTATCTTGTGACACTCTATCTTTTATATCAGACTTTCAGGTTTTTAGACTCTAGACTATTATGTATAAATTTTGTTATCCATATAATTTATAGCAATATATATTTACACTTTATGAAATTGTGTTTACTATATATGTCTTTTAATTTATTGTTTAATAAAGTTGATATATATTTGTCTGAAGAATTGTATTTTTTAATTACTTAATTGTTGTATTTATTTATAGTATAAAAAGTTAGAGACTTTTTTTTTTTTTTTTTTTTTTTGGAAGCTGGCGAAGTTATGCCATATAGTTTTTATTTAATCATTAATATTCTCTTATGTATGTATACAAATTCAATTGCAAGAAAATACATTTATGATAGGAGAAAAAACTAATGACTCAGTATCTTACGAACCCTGCAACTTGCTTCAGTTCACCTAATGGTGAATATTAGCATGTCATGACTCCACTAACACTAATATTTATATGGAAGAGAGAGTTAAGATTAAAGCTATTTTGAAGTATATTTTTTATATTGTAGTTTGTTATTTCTATGTATAAGTTTTATATCATTTCTTGCTGTCTTCCCTTATCCTGTGATGTCCTTCTATATTTTGTTTTACTGTTGTACCTTGATCAGTCTCATTTCATTTTCCTGGTTATGTCTTGTATTTTTTCCACTCTGTTACTAATTCACATCTTAGCTTCCAGATTTTCCTTTTCTCTTGCCATAGTTGTTCTGCTGCTTTTTTCACTGCAGTCTTGGCCTCCTTTTCATTCCCTGTAATTTCTTCTGCTATCTGAACCATTTTGTGGGTGATGGCTCCTCTAATTAGGTCCATCAATCCCACCCAGCTTCCTTCTCCTGTATTTGAGATTATGAACTGTTTCCATCTACTCTGAATAGATTGTGACTATTTGTTGCCATTGGCCCTTGCTGCACACTCTCGTGCCAGGAGTGCTGTCAGTTTTTTCACAAGTCTTGTTCTGTTGGATCCACAGGTAAAAGGATATAGGTCCTTTTCTTCCTGTCTTCCACAAATTATACACATCACTGACTTGTATATCAGTAGTTTTCATATATTCATGTTCACTAACATGGGGTATTCATTGGATCATATCTTCCATCGAAAAGTTCTATCTCTGTAATCTTTTTGACTAGTTTGGAGGGATGTTATCTTGGATGGCATCAATGTCTGCATGGCCATCTTCCAATTTATTTCTTTGGCTTTTGAGCCTGTGAGCCATATTTGATTTCGGCATAGTGCTCTCCACTTACTAGCCCATTTGGTCTTCAGGAGGGTTCTTCCTAATGTCTTGAAGGGCAGATCCATGAAGGACTGGTCCCATCTCAGTGTTATGTTGCTACTTGTGCACTGTAGCTCCTGGACCTTTACTATGTCCTTGGGTCTGTCTACCAGTATGGTGGCTGCTAGTTTGTCTGCCTGTTCATTTCCTTTGATTCCTGCATAGCCTTTGATCTTTTTCCATTGAACCTTTATCTGTTGTGTTGTGATGATTTCATGAATTGCACTGACTAGAAGCTTTTTTGGCTTCTCTAGTTTATGATGTTTAGACTGGTTCTTCTGTGATGCTTTGTTGATTGCGTTGATTGCTTCTTGGCTATCTGTGAGTATCTTGATCTTTTTGTTGAAGCTAATTGTGCTGATTGCTGTAAGGATTGCTATCAGTTCTGCTCTGATCGAGGAGGAAGTGTCCTGAGTTTCTGCTTGGAAGGTTGTGATTTTATTGCCTGACTGTGATAGGGCCACCCATTCAACTCTCATCCTGCTTCTGGTGCTACGTCTTGTGAATGAACCATTGGTATATATTTGGATGTTATTCTCTGTTGTTAGTTGCCGAGCTATTTGTATTAGCTTTTGGATCGTCCTGTCTGGGGCTTGTAATTTTTCCTTGATGAGTGCTTCTGTTCTTGATAGCGGGTCTAGATGTATCATAGGTTTGTATGCCTTGGGGACCCACCTGCTGGTTTCACTTATGGCCAATTCTATACCTTGAGGAGATAACTGTAATCTGTTTATCAGTGGCTGTCTGATGTTTTGTTTTTGCTGTTCTGAGAAGATTCTAGTGGTGTGTTTTCTGACCTTGATGTTTACTACGTGAGATAGAAGCTGTTCTATTATACATTGTTGTTGGTTCTTGTACTTTTCCCTAAGGTCTTGATTGTTGAAAGGACATCCTTTGCATTGGTAGATTGGTGATGCTCCTTCATCTGTAACCATGTGATTTACTATTGCTCTTCCCTTGTCCAGTTGCCTTTTTTTCTTCACTATTATTGTTTTCCCATTCTTCTTGGTTGCAAGCCATTTTAGAGTTAATTGATGTTGAGCCAGGAACACTGTAGTGTTTGTTTGGAAACTGTGGATTTTAGGGCTGCTGTCACTATGATATTCTCTAAGGCTTGAGTCTTCTTTATTTGCTAATAATGTTGGCCATCACTGGGTAATTAGTTCTTTCAGTTTCTTGTACCATTCGAGGGTTCTTCCTTGCCTCAGTCTCATTCTTATTTGTTGCCATGATAGAATTCTTGTTTTGTTGTTATTCAAGAGTTAATCTTTGAACATTATCCTTCTGCGCTTAAGGGGGGTTCTGTGTTTGTTATATTATTCCTCAGTCATTAATTCTTTGATTGCCTTACCCTCGTTCTTTACTAGTTTTCCAAACCATGTATGTGTCATTGGTGCCAATGTGATTTCTTGTAATTTTATCATGTTTAAAATATCGTTTGTTAGATTATTCTTCTTCCTGATCCAGAAGGGGAATCTGTCTGTAAGTATTGAAGTGTTTGACCAATAATTGTTTTAAAGCTGTTGGAGTCTGATTTGAGTGGTAATCCCATCAAGGTTGTGGCTATTGAGTCGATTCATTAAGTTTTTCCCATACATTAGGATTTGTTGGTCCCATAAGTTAAACAGTTTGTAGCTGAGATCTACATGGAGAATGCTGTTTGGGGTTGTTGACAAGAGGCCAGCCTTGTGTTTGAATGTCTTGTTTATCTTACTACTTAGCTTGTCACATCCTCTTTCTGATAGAACTAAGTTATTGAGTAAGTATTCAATCACTGGAAAGAGTGACTGATTGATTATGTAGCATGTCTATTTGTCTGTGATCTTTTTCCAAACAAGTGTTCTCATAATGATATCTATTTTTTCTTTAATAATCTCTTTCTGCCAGGTTTTCTTTCCGTCTTCTATTATCCATAACCCTAGGATTCTTATTGCTTCATTTTGTTGTATCGGCAGGATCTGTACCCCATTGAGCTGTATGCTTTCAGTTCTTTGTTTTGCAGGTACATTAATACAGATCAGGGAGGATTTCTCACTATTCACCTGTATGTTATTTATTTTTAGGAACTCGATGGCTTTGTCTAGAATGGCTTGTATGTCTGCTTTGTTGCTTGCAAACCAGGTAGTGTCATCCATGTATGCTATAGCTGTGATCTTTGCTTGCTTTGTTATCTTGTTGGCGATTACATTTTGGTTTGATAAGGTCAAATCGAGAAACACTTCTGTTTCCATTGTGTAGTCAATATGCTGGTCTTCAATTTCTTGCAATAGCGGGTCATAGTATACTCTCCAGAGAAATGAGGAGATGGTATCTCCTTGATCTATTCCATCCTATACTGAGTATTCTTCGGTTAGGCCATATGCTGTGATTACTTTGTTGTTCCTGTCCTCTAGTGTATTATCCAGTATTTTTATTATCTCTTTCGGGACCCAGATTCTTTTCAGTGCCTGGATCAACATGTTTCTGTTCATTGAGTTGTATGCCTTGCTTATATCTTGGCTGTATATCTAGTCTTCTTTTTTGAATTCTCTGATCTTCTCCATGACATTGTTAAGAATATGGATTGGCTCCTGTATACTGCTTCCGGATAGTCCTATCCAACTGTTGGTGCACAGTATCTGATGTCTAGTACAGGTTGTCGCCAATCTTGTTGTTAAAATGCTTATGAATACTTTCCTTGTTGTCTCCAAAAGTGTAATAGGTCGGGTGATGTTAATGTTTCCCATCCAGTTCTTGGGTTTCGGGATTAGATAAATGTTTCTATTTTTTCAGTCCTTTGGAACCTTTCCTGTTCTCAGAATTTTGTTGAAGAGTTCCTCTACTAGCTTTGTTCCCTTCTCTCCCAGGTTCTTAAACACTATGTATGCGATACCTGATGGTCCTGGGGTGCTGCAGTTTTTTTTCTCCTGGATTGCATTTCTTATTTCTATTGTTTCTATTGGGGCTAGCATATTGTCGAACCACTTTTCTTAAATTCTTTCTTTAGACCTGTATTGTTTTTCCCAGTGTGGAAAATCCTTTATATTCAGTGTTTGTCTAGGTCTTGTCCATTCTTGAAAGTATTTTCAGATTTTGGTCTTTATTGTGGATGGATCCGTAATTATTTCCACTTTGTTCCCTATTTTCTGTTTTATTAGTCTCTGTATATCTATGAATTTGGGTTGTCAGTTTAGGATGCTGTGATCATTTTCTTCGGATATTTCTCTAGATTCTTGTATCTTTGTTCGATATGTTTTTGGATTGTTCTCCCTTTTCTTTTTTGATCGTGATTTTTGCAATTTTGTTTTCTATCTCACAGATTTTCTTTGTCTCTAGTAGCCATTTCTGTAGTTCCTCTTTGTTGTTGCTTGTGTTTTGCATGAAGAGGGGGGTTCTATCAGTAGGATTCTCAGTGTCCTGATTTCTTGTATCAATTCTGCGATTTGTACTTCTGTGGTGGATGTGCGTGTATATGGATTTGTTCTCCATGCCAGACATTTTCTGCATAATCTATTGATCTTGAGTAATTTTTGCATAATCCTCTTGTATTTGGACTTATTGATGGTACCGATGTTTTTCCTCCTTCGTTTCTTTTTAAGTGAGGTTTCTGCTGCTGTCTTGATCGACTCTTTGAGGTATTCCTATATTTCTTCTACCATTTTGGCATCATTTCTGAGGAACTTTGCTGATATTCCTTCCAATTTCCTGGTGAACTTTGTCCATTGTTTAGGGCTAGAGTTCATGTAATCTATATTGTTTTATGTGTTGTTTTTCCTATTGGATAGCTTACTCCAGGAAGTATGTGATGTCTCGAGGTGTGTGACTACTATTCTGTGATCTGTTCTAATTACTGTTTTCACCTCAATGTGTTCTGTGTTTATGATGTATGGTTGAAGTGGGCTAGAAACCCATATATAATCCAGTCTGCTTCTATAGTTCGACTTTGTTCTGAAGTATGTGTAGCTTCTTTCTTTGGGTGGATCTGTCGAAATGTGTCTATGAAGTTGAAGGTCTCTAATGAGTTTATGAAGTGCTTGGGTTTGTTTCCTTTGTCTTTTCCTGTTG
>CAJVPT010001242.1:0-22467 GCA_910592055.1 Acaulospora colombiana
ATACTTTTGTTCAAGTAGTGTATGTGTCACTAAGCTAAATCTCTAACTAACTCACTTATCAAAGTCTTATATTTATCTAAAACTCTAAGTACAACTTCGGGAATGATTTATCACTAAAGATGGGTCCCTAAAGGGGGAAACAGGAACATAAGTCAAATGTTTCTCACTAGGAAACATTAAAATTTTTAAATTAATAACTATAAAAAACTACCTACAATTGTTCTTTAATATCTAAATTATTGATTTATAGCATTTCCCGACTTTTGTCCCTATTAAAGTAAAGAGCTATGAATTTTGTTCCTCAAAAAAGGACATAAGTGATCTGTGAAATTTTATATACTAAATACTTTAGGGATCCATCATTATTTATCACCCCATTAGTAGTTCAGATAGAAACTCTTCCAACTTCTAACAACATCGTCTGCAGGTCACTGCTACAGATCACTGCATGAGATTCTGATGAGGATCAAAATCCAATTATTTTATTTCATATTTAATCCCATTTCTTATAATTTTTACAAGGTTTTTATTTTTACTCTCTTTCTCTTCTTCTCTTTACCTTGTACTTTTGTGATTGAGATTATCTTACAGGTCTTGCCTTCTTACTTCCTAAACCTTCTTGTATTTTGCTCTTCTATTAATTATTTGTTCTTATTCCCATTTAATGATTTTTTCATATTTCATGTTTCAAACTTGTTTCTGGATCTGGTTGCAAACCTTCTTTTGTACTTCTAGAATTCATTTTTTGCCATTGTTTGTAGCTTTTTTCTATGACAATTTAGGTTAGTAGCTTCTTTGATTGCATCACTTTCTATTAATCCTGTGCAAAAGATAAGAGTATTCAAATCAGTTTGCAAGATTAATTCTATTAATCTAGAGGTCCATTTATCTAATTTATTTTTTTCTTTTCTATTGTCAACTACTAGTTATACCATTTTTTCATTTGATTCCCTCTTATATTCTTGATACAACTTGTCAAATTCTTTAAGAAAAGTCTCAGATTCTTTTTGCCATGCTGCTAAAATCTCAATCTTATGACCAGAGTATTCTAATAAATGTTCTATTGTCTCTTGATGCTGATTGCATGCTGTATATCTTGCTTGCTTGTATAGATCTAGTCTTCTTATTACTAGCTTGCTTAAGGTAGGTAGTTTATAATTGATCAATTTAACCAGGAAGCTTCTTTTCTGTGAGCTTTTGAAAGATGTATTCCATATATTTTTACGGTATCCTTTAACCTATTCCATACTAGATTCCATAAGTAGGTTTGATGCTTGTAAACTTGATGATACTATTTTATCTCTGTTCTGTATTACTGCATTCATGATAGAACCATTGATCTTTTATTGATTTGTTTGATAAACTGTCATATTGAACTATCTATTACTTCTTCTTGCCACATAGTTCTATGGGTATCTTACTTGACTTGAGACTCTTCTATTTTATTGCTGGTAGCTTTAAAGCCTCTTTGGCAAATCAGTTTACTTCTTCCTTTTATGGATCATTAGAGTAGGCTTTAACCTTGGTTAACATTAGTTGGATATGCTTTTTCTTTACAAGATCTAGCATTTTCAACCATAATGACCAATTCTTTTCTTTTAGTCATCTTTTATGTGTCTTCTTCAGATCTTTATGCTTTAACTTTTTTCATTTAGAGATACAAACTTGACTATCTATGAAGATCTCGACCATACTGTCTATCAGAGTTACTAAAGCTATTATAACCAGTGTCACTAGTTCTGCTCTTGTGAATGAGGATCAGTTTTTAACTCTTGTCTAAAATTTACTTTCTTTTTCAGCTCCTTCTGTTTGTATCCATACTGCATTCATTTTTGTATTTTTATTTCTATGGTTAATTAAGGATTCAGCGAAGTAGAAGGTCAACTTCTTTTGTGATCCTTGATTATACTGGAGAATTTTAAGTAGGTGATCTTGATATACTTCTTGCTTGACATTGTCTCTAAGTATTTCTTGTTCCTAATATCTTATTAATATTTGTTCTATTTTTTCAATTTGATTATTTATCAAATCTTGGGTTTTGGGTCTATATTCTTGATCATTATACTATTTAGTTCAAATAGGAATCAAGGAACTTTTAGTGATTGCACTCTCCTAATATTTTTTTGATAGTTTAAGAATGGTATAGTATAGATCAAATCTGATTCTATTTTTATACTATATTTGTTCCCATTTCTATTGTTTAGTAATCATCTTATATATTTGATAAGGACTGTTTCTAGACCATCTTCTATTTTCTGATAGTTAAAATGATGAATTATTGCAATACCTTGACTGTTTACTTGAATCAGTTTTCCCCATACTATTTGTTGATTCTCTTTCTGGGCAACTATCCAGGTTTTTTTTCTTTTATCTCTGTTAAGTTCAGATTTAGTTCATTTTAGTATCTACTTTTCTTCCCATCCCTTTTTTCAAAGTGTTGTGAGGTCTTCTATACTTTCTTTAATTGTAATTATTTATAGAATATTATACTATTCTGGAATAGAACCTTTGCTAATGTGCTAGATAATTTGAACCATTTACCACTTTCTGAATTTTGTGAGGTTCTGGTTTATCACCTGGTCTATGTACATTAACCTATTATTTCACAAAGATGATATTGTCTTTCTATATTCTTCTACTGTTAGGTGTTCTTGAATTGGACTATTGCCTTTGGTCTATTTGAAAATATCATTCCACTTTCAACTCTGAAAAGTTAGTCTCTAGTCCTTAGTCAATTTTAGAACTTGTAATGTGAAATTTCTTTTATTATCGAGGTGACCTAGAGATTCCTATAAAAAAGATTTTGAGGCTCTCAGTGCTTAATCTGTACTTGTTTTAACCTAATAATTATAGTAAGTCCTGCTGAATCCTGATTATTTATTCTATTACAGAGTCCAATTATTTGACTTTCTTTTTGAAGTATCCATATACTTTTAAAATTGTATATCTTTAGATGATAGATCACATTATTGGGGATGGATCTATATAAGGCTGTTTTGTTCTTGAAAAGCTTGCAATATTCTATTGTCAAGTTATTGCATATTTTCCAGAACAATATACTATGCTACATTCTAAGCTCTATTCTTAGAATTAATACTTTATTTAATATATAAAGGGCTTATTTATTAGTCATTTTCTTGTTTTTGATAACTCTCATAACAGTATTGATTTTTTTTAAAACCCTTTCTTTAAGTTCAATTGCAGTTTTCTGGTTGCTTGTCTATATTTTCAGGAATCTTGTTTGCTCTCCTCTATCTAACTCTTTAACTACTTCTTTATTAATTCTTATATGAACTTTTTTGGGTAGTGGTTAGAATTACTGATAGTAATTAATACTGACTTGTTACTGTTGATCTGAAAGTTATTTGTTTTATAAAAGATTTTTGCTGTTTCTAGGATCTTTTCCATATCTTCTTTGGATCTTACTATCCATATAGTATCATCTATGAAAGCTATGGTTGCATATCTTGATTCAAGCTTTTTAGTGGTGATATTATTTAGATCAAGATTCCATGAGACTTTCATTTTATATCTCTGTTCTATGTCTTCTTAGATTTTGCACAACAAAAGGTTATAAAAAATTCTTCTCATCAGTGTTGAGATGGTTTCTCCTTGGTCTATTTCATCTTCTATCCTTATTGGTTTTATGAGTTTATTCTTGAATATTACTTTGAACTCCCTATTTTGGAACAAGCTTATCATAATCTTGATAAAACCTTTGGGTACCTTGATCTTTTCTATTACTTTGATTAGTATTTCCAGGCTAATGGTATCATATGCCTTGATTATATCTTGGAAAAGTATCCACAGCTCTTTTTTGTTTTCTCTTGCATTTTCACAAATGTTATTGAGAATTTGAATAGATTCTGTTATGCTTTCATTTGGCAATCCTATATAGTTGAGATCTCTAAGGATATTATTGATCTTGCAAGTGTTTCCCATTCTGATGGTTAGAATTTTGTAAAGTACTTTTTGGTAACTTCCAATAGTATAATTGGTCTTGTATTTGTCAATTCATATCTTCATAGTTTTGGTTTAGCTATTGGATATATATTGCTTTGTTTCCTATCTTAAGAAGGTATTCAGCATCTTTCACTGGTATGCTTTTCCTTCTTGACTCAATTTTTTTAGTATTTCATAGCTAATCTGAGATTTTTCTGGGGCTTTGTTATTTGGAAGTGCGTGAAGAGTTTCTTCAAATTCTTCATGTGTGATTGGTTCTAAAAGATTGTTATACCATATATCTTGGATGTACTGCTTGAGATCATATTTCTTTTTCCACTTTTTGGTAAGATTGTCAAAGTTGGCATTTCGCTTTTTAAAGATCTCTTGATGGTATCTTCTTATTTCTTTTTCAATTTCTTTTTTGTTTGTTATTATGTATACTATACCATCTTGCTTGACTTTAATCTGATCAAATATTATTTTGCTTCTTTCTTTATTTGTTAGTGAGTTTACCATCTTCTTTTGATTGTGTTTGAGATTATCATATCTTAGTTTCAAAGCTAATTTGATCTTCTCTCTTATTTTTTTGACTTCTAAGTTTTAACTTATAAACTTGAGCTCTTCTATTACATCTTGGATATCTTTTTTCAAGGGTATCTAGGAAATGTTGGAGATGCTGAATTGGATACAATAGTTTTCGATTTGATAATATGAATTATGGATGATATTATATTTTTCGATAGCCATACTGAGCTTCTACACCTTTGTTATTTCTTTTGATACCTCTGCTTTCTTAAAAATTGTTTTTAATTGAAGAGCTTTTCTATATTGCATAAATTTTGAACTATATTTGTATCATTTCTCCTTATTTGATATAAGTTTTTTTGGTTTCTAATTTGTTAAAAGCTACCTTACAAATTAGATCTTTGAAGGTTTTCCAGATTTTATTTGTTAGTAGTTCTCTTTTATCTTCATCAGGTTCCTTATTAAGCATAGGCTTCAAAGAAGTTTTGAGTTTATAATTCAGGCTTTCTCAAAAGGCTTGCCATTGTTCGAGGATATTCCTTTTAGATTAATCTTTCATATTTTGAATGTTGTACAGTGTTTAATGGTTTTGTTTCTTGTGAATAGATTATTATCATATAGAGTTGCCAAAAGCATAGTATGATCACTTCTGATAGTTTTTTTTATGTCTTGATTGTCTAATTATATGATTGTATATTTTGCCAAGCTCTGTGACATTCAGATAAAATCTATTCTACTACTGCTTATGGTATCTTGCCTTATAGGAGTTTTATCTTTTCCTTCCCATATTGCCTGTATATCTAAAAAACTCTATTTATCAAGAAAGTTAAATAGAGGAATTTCAAGTCACCATAAGGACCTGAAACATGTCCTGAATGAGGATGCTCTATCCTCTGATGGGTTGTATGTTGCATTAAAGTCACCTATTAAAATTATATGAAAGCTTTACCTATGTTTTTTTCTAATATAGCTTATTAGATTATCTTATATTTTCTTGTATCTATATCTATCTGATGTGATTTAAATCTATATGATACAAATTTTATTTTTCTTTATTAATATGTTGATAGCAATCATATAGTCATCTGCCTCTTCTACTGATGTTACCTATTTTTCAAGATCTTTTCTTATTAGTAAACTTACTCCTATATCATATGAGATATCTTTGTTAGTACTATAAAAGTGTTTGTATTCTTTCTGGTTACTAAAAGCCTATTTTGCATTACTGTGTATTAGCTTGGTCTTGCACAATCCTATTACCCTATATCTTGTTTGCTTATGTCTTCTATAAGACTATGTTAATTAGTTATGTCAGTGATATCCCATATATTGTATGTACCTATTCTTATTAACCTTTTTTCAATGTTATTTTCCTTATCCCTGTTGTTACTTTGCTTTTCTTTTTCATTTCCTTTTTTATTCAGAAAGTCAGTTTTTTCACTTTGTAAGAATTTTTTTAGATTTGAATTATTTAATTGTATATTGTTATGCTCTTTTTGTTGATGTTTACCCTTCTTTGAAATTTCTATTGGGGATAAACTGAGCTCGTTTTCCCTCTTATTATCTTGAACAACTGGTACACCTTTTTAGGAACAATTTGTCCCTCTTCTACTGTATCTTATTTGTCTATTAGGAGCTGTTCTATTCTCTAGTCTGACTATTCTGCCACTTAACTTTTCTAAGTTGTTTAAGATATGGTATAGTGGATTTTCTTTATTTTTTGTTTCTGTATTTGATACATACTTGTCAAAACTACTGTACTGTCTAGATCTTAGATTGCCAATAGGTTCTCTATTCCTTAGTATGGCTGGGTTCTTGAGTCTTTCATTATTTCTTTATCTTTCCCTACCAATTTGAGTTCTATAGAATCTTCTTTGCTCTTTTGGAGATGGATTTCTTGAGTGTTGTCTTCTTGAAGATCAATAATTCTTATTATAAAAGAAGAAAGAACTGATCGATTCATTGTTAAATAATGAGTCTATAGGTGTCTCATTGTCTATTTCAACTTTTCTATCTTGTGCTTTGACTCTTTTTCTTTCAGTATCATAGGTTTTTTCATTTTCTACTACTGTATTTTTAATACTCCATGAGAGGCGTAGCCCTTGTAAGAAAATATGTTACTTATAGGTTTTATTGAGCGTCTCTCTAGATGTAAAGCATATAACTGTAAAGTTTTGTTTTTTCAGTATAAAGGGATTTCTTAGAATGTAACATACTTTCACTTCTATATCATTGAGTGCCCTGACTACTAAACTTGAATAGGACTTGTTTGTGTCTAATAGTCTTGTAGAGTTTTTATTTCTTTTATTAGAATATTATTAATCTCACTGTTTGTCAGTTCTTTCTTGGAGAAGATAGCTCTGGTAGTTCCTATTCCTAAGGGGGTTATCCATAATTTTTCTGGATTTGTCTTGAGGTAACTATACTACTTGATATAAGCCTTGACTCTTGTTTTTGTTTTAACCTTATAGATATATATATTTCACACCTCATAATATCTCTTAAAATATTCTTTTATAAGATGTTGTAAAGTTTTGTATACTATGTCTATTAGGTTAACATGCCATATATTCTCTTTCTCTTTTTTTAATTGAAAGACCTTCTTGTCTAATATCTCTATATTCTATATTAGATTGGTGCTTGTGTTTTTAAGTTATTGTAAACTGAAAGCTTCTTTCTTTCTGTTTATCTCTTCTAAACATTTGAGAAAATTCTCTTCTTCCTCCAGATAGAAACTCAACCATTCATTTCTATTGATAAATTCTTTATGAAGAAGGTTATGCTTATTTCATAATAATTTCAATATGCTATTTAAGTATGCTTTGATCTCTTCTTCGTTGTCTCCTAAAATATTGACTGTTATTGCCTCTATTTTATATTTGCCCTTTTTATTTATGAAATAGCTTTGGATTTTGCTTTTGGGAGTTTTTGCTTCTATTTTCTCCTGTTCTTGATCTTTCACTATTATTATTTCATTATCTAATGTTGATCTACTTTCTATATTAGTAGTGATCTCTATTGGAATGGATAGTATTTTTGTCAATTTTTCTTTGATTATATCCAGGTATCTATCTTCTATGTAGGATTGAAGCAAATTCTCTTCCTTTCCCTTTCCTTTATGTCAAAGAAAGGTGATATATTGTATAAGGATTTGTTTCTTGTAAAATGTTGTATTATCTATTCCTAGGATTTTGATAATAATGTTATTCAGTATAATACATGTTTCTGAAGTATCTACTATCATGCCATTGTGATTGATCATATCTTTTTATTTGGTAATTAGTTGTATAGCCCATAGTTTACCTATTTATCATGCTTTTTTACCAATTGGACTAGCATATCAATAATATCATTTTCTCTATTATTTACTATCTAAAATATCTACTTTGCTTTATTCATGATAAAATATATATGTGGATTGATATTATTGTTATATTGTTATATTATATTATGAATAGTCATGTGAGTGAATTAATATATGTTTTTAGGGCTATTTTAGTAATTGTTGACAAGCTTTTACATGTAATTCTTGTTATTTTTGACTATTTTTTTGTTTTTGTATGTGTTTTAATTTTCTTTTGATTGGACACATATTGTTTTTCCCTTTTTTCTTAGGTTGTTTACCTGTTTACACCAACTTTGTTGTGTTTTTATAGACCCCTAACCTTTGTTTATGTTGATCACTTTCTGTTGTGGTAGTTGTGTTTGATAATCTTACCAATTTAAGTCACTCTTGTTGTATTGTTGTAATGGATTTTTGTCGAACTTGTTTTAACAATAGCTTTATATACGTATACATGTTTATGCTATGTTAATAATATGTTTTGATGTATGTGGAGATGAGATATATATATTAGACTATTTAATCTTAAGGAGCTTTGAATCCTTCTAAATTTTGAAGAATTTGAGGTTTGCTAGATTTATCAAGCAAACCTATTTGCTTTAGAATTTTTTGTAGTGTCAAGAAAGGTGTTAACCTATACTGGCCTGACTGCAAGTTCTATGAAGTTGATATTGGCTCCCCTTTTCTGACTGTAAATCAGTTTATGTTGACCTGTTTTCTTCTCTTTAGTAAAGAGAAGAAAGTCAAGATTATGCCTTATATTATATTGTTCTCAGTGGTCCCTAGACTAGAGCTACAGTATGTACAAAATGTTGTTTTCTGTGTTAAGATAACTACTGTGTATTGGTGTTGTGAGAAAATATATGTTTTAAGTTATGTGTATTCTCTCTTTCCTTGGGTATATTACCTAAAAAGAAAATTTCTAAGAATCTAAGGGATTTGAAAAAAGAGTTTTTTATTAACATATTGTATATTTTAAATTTGATTACTATATAAAAAACATTATACTATTTAAAATTTAGAATCAAACTAAAGTAAATAAATTTTTTCAAAAAAACTATAGATAAGTACTATTTTTTTTTTAAAGTTGTAATTGATGGTAGTTTATTATAGTCAAGATTGGACAGTATATATAATTATATGAGCAATTCGTATAACAAATTTTAGTATTATTTAGCCTCATATCTTATAAACCCACTTATTTTACCTGCAAGATACTATTATGTCAGTACACTGAGCAGTGATGTTCACAAGGATCCATCATGGACTTGTATTATTTTATATTATCAAAGGACTGGAATATATTATCATTATGTAGAGATATTGAACTATTTTTGTATTCCAATGCAAATATTGTATCATATTTAGACTGCTAGAGTTACTGATTATTATCCAAACTTATGATTTAATATAAGATTTCAGTGGTTGAATGATATATCACATTCGATTTGTATCTTTCATTTAATCCTTTTTAACTACTCTTTAAATATGGTCTTTTAGAGTTTCTCTTGATTACTTTGTAGCAAATTACTCTTTTCATTGGATTGATTACCTTGATGATTGTTTCTAAATTTCTTCTCCCAGGATCTGCTTCTATATTTTTCCATCATGAGTTTTGATTCAACATCACATGATCTTGATCAGGTAAGTTATTTTTTTATAATAACCATTGGTGATCGACAACACATATCTCCCAGTATATGTCTAGCCTATTACTTTTTCAACTAGTATAAGTGACTGAGGGCTCCTAGTCTTCCACAAATAAGTTTTTTGAGAAGAGATAAATATTGGCATCTAAATTGTCAAGAGTGGACCAATTGATTTCTTTCTTTAATTTTTATATATTCCGATTGACACAATATTATTATTATGGTTAAATGCTAAAACTGGCTGTAATCTATGTGACCTGTTCATGTAATCATGATCAGATAATAATTTTCTTTAGGTAATATAGTTCCTTATGATCTACATATTATAATATAGTACAGTTTGAAAAAGTTTCATCTAAATTATATATGTTGTTCTTAAATAGGATTGAATGGCATATGGTGAATGGCAACCTAGGAGTACACCCACTGCACTATTGATCCACAGGTCCTAGATAAGTACTATTAGAATTAATATAATTATAAAAAATAAATATATTATTAAATTTGTTTCTTATTATCATAATTAGAAAAAACTCTTTCCGCTGATCCTCTGACCACACACAAAAAAGATATTCGCAAGAAGTTTTTATACTTCTTTGCTAATAAAGTCTTAATACTTTCATTAAAACAACTTGAAGTATGACTTCAAGAGTCGTCTTTATCCTTTCTCTTTTGTTTACAAACCTCTTCATTCAAAAACTTGACTTCTAGTAATCAAGAAAAGTCAAGTAACACCTTTAATACCAATGGCAAGGAAGTTCCCAAAGGAAGAAGAACTGACTGTGAAGTACCTGAAGGCCTTTTTAACCTTTGAAGCGAGAGGTATATAAAGGTTTTTGATAACAGAAGGACTTATTTTTCCCCTTCCAGTCACTGTTGGACCTCTTAGAGCTATCGCTTTCATGGTTTTCTGGGGAATTTTGCCTACCTCAGTTTGACTCTAAATTTTTGGTAACACAAATCCTCACCAAAGGTGATTGGCTTACATGAAACACATTAGTTTTTAGAATGTAAACAAGCTCCTATTGGTCACAATAACATGTTCTGATGACATTATTGGGGATTAGAAAGAAAGTTCTGAAAACGGTTGTCCCAAAAACCTCAAATCTCTCAATAAAAACTTCTATGACATCAAAAGACCAAGTGATGGATAATGTAGATTGCAAACTCCCATCTCTTACCTAAGTTCCTCAAATGATAACAAAGCTTTAATAGAAAAAAGCTAAGATTTAAAGGCTTTCCTTGAAATATCCCAATCCGGTGCTTATTTAAATAAAAGATCAGTTGGATTGACTTGTCCGATGTTACAAGTGATGAAAAAGAAAATTTCTTTTGAGGTTCAAGTGAAGCAAGAAGACTATCTCAATTAGGCAGATCCCTTTTGAGAAGAGGTTGTTTTTATTTTTGGATTTTTTTGATAAGCCTTGAATTGTCCCCTTTTTCAAATCATTCTTCCCCCTTTCCCTTTTAACTTAGCAATTCATTGGTTTTTGAGCAATCGACAGTAACAAACTGTTGGCAATAATCCTAGTAGATAGAGATTATTACCAATCTATTAGGGAAGTGAAATATTGTTCCCAAAATCTGACTTAGAGTACTTTTGTATGAAGACAAATTAGTCATTTTGTGAAAGTCTGTAAAATATTGTAA
Source organism: Acaulospora colombiana (assembly GCA_910592055.1). Taxonomy (NCBI): domain Eukaryota; kingdom Fungi; phylum Glomeromycota; class Glomeromycetes; order Diversisporales; family Acaulosporaceae; genus Acaulospora; species Acaulospora colombiana. The sequence goes on from CAJVPT010001242.1 coordinate 11,113, forward strand.
ATTCATTTTCAATTTTTCAATAAAGATACGTCATTGTGGTATGATTGTGAATTAAAAAAAAAAAAAAAAAAAAACATTATATTATATATATAATTTTTTTATACAACAAAATCAATCTTAATTGATTTAATTGATATAATAAAATAAGAAAAAATTCTTAACTACTACATCTGATCTACTTCTCAAATAAAGTGAAACAATAGGATGAGAATCCACCTTGTAACTATTGCTACCTCATTAAAAACCTGAGGAACTAGTATAAGGGTCACTAGTGTAAGAGTCACTAGTGTAAGGGTCACTAGTGTAAGGATCACTAGTATAAGGGTCACTAGTGTAAGGGTCACTAGTGTAAGGGTCACTAGTGTAAGGATCACTAGTATAAGGATCACTAGTGTAAGGGTCACTAGTTCTAATATAAATTTTGATCTCTCAGATAGAAGGAGTTTGAAAAAAATTGTATTCAAATTTATATCTATCACAAACTATCTGGTTTGTTTTACTATTGTGTTTTATACCCTACTCTGCTATCTTTATTTAGGGAAGAAAAATGAAAGTAAGACTATACAAATTTAAATGGAGGTAAAAACTCTGCATTGCAAAAAAAGCTCCGGAAGGAAAAGGAGAAATGGTTTGATTATGGGTGACTTAGAAACACACTACTACTATTATATTGATACCATAAGCTAGTTACTTTTCGAAGGCTTTATCAGTTCAGGACACAGTGCCTATTTCTTCACTGCTTTCAGTATCTTTATATTGTGAACCTTGTCTATCAGTTCTTTATCTTTTCCTTCCATATCCTATTTAGTATGGGATCTTCTACTGATATTCTTCTGGATAATGATAAGTCAGGGTTTCGAAGGGCTCTAGAATATAGGAAAAGATGAATAGGTACAGAAATGGTTAGGGGCTTGTCATCTAATAATTTGTCCTTTTTTACCATTGCGATAATTCCAGCTTAGAAAGGAGAATCTTGATACTTCTAGCATGTGCCTTGTTGGACTTAATAAATATCATACTGTTTTCTTCAAAGTACTATTATCTGTAAAGATTGAACCATTGTCTAATGTTCTGGCATGATATATTTTTCAGTCACTAGGGTTGTTCAACTGTATGTTGATATTGATGATTAGGTACGAATGATCTTAAGATCTTCCTGATTTTCCAATATTCATGTTGAAAAAAAATAGGTATAATACTTTTAAGGCATTTTGTATTTCTTTGAAACTTGTCTTTATTCTTCTTTCTTAATAGAAGAGAAGAAAGGATATGTTCTTCTCTTTTACTTAGCCAGAGATGTAAAAGTTTACAATGTTTTTATTCATCTACATTACAGTAAAAATAACTTATGGTGGATCTCAGATTCTTATGGATCTGAAGAAATATATTAGAACATGTGGAGTGATTAATAGAAGCTTGTTTATATCTTTTACTAATATAAAAGTTCTATCCAATCACGATGTGCAAAACTTTGTGCTACTCAAAATTCAAAATCAAATTGAGGTATGCAAAATTCCTCAGAAAAACACAGAAATGAGCACTATTAAAGCTCAAAAGATGATAAAGAAAGTGGGAGAGGAGTTTTTTATCACAAGCAAAACTCTGTATTGTTTTCTCTACAGTGTGAGACGACTGTACATTAGTTCTTCTTCCTTTTAGAACTTTCTTGCCATTGGTAAGAAGCATGTTGCTTGACTTTTTGGTCACTAGCAGTCAAGTTTTTGTTTGAAGAGAAGTAATAACAAGAGGGAGAGAGTATAAGGATGACTTTTAAAGTTTTCTTCAAGTTGGTTTAAAGAAAATGGTAGGACTATATTAACAAAGTATAAAATTTCTTGTGAATGTTTTTTTTGTATGTGGTCAGAGAATCAGCAAAAAGAGTTGTGAATATTATATTCTATTATATTACTTCTATAATAATCTTATTAGATTTAAGATCTTTTTATTAATTGTTGGGAGATTCAGTGATTTCTTAATTAGCTAATCTATTATATTATTTTTCTTGATATTGATATATACCTTGACTTTAATTAATTTCAATTTTATATTTTTGTTTTAATAATATTTAACATTCTTATTCAAAAAGTCTAGTTTTTTTCTTTATACTATCTTCTATGAATCATTTTTAGTTATCTTTTCTCAAGTTGTTTCATTTATAGTTTGTCTAAAAAGTCTTTGGACAACTTTATATATTAACTATATGACAATGGCTGCACCAAATCACGTGTAAATAAAATTAACTAAAAGATCAAATGCTCGCAAATTTATTAAAAAAATTAATAAGGAATACATTCTCCCTTATATTCAATAACAAGCTTACAACATTCACTCATTGATTTTATACAGTTATTTATAAAACTTTCTAGAATTTTATTCTATTCTTCCATCATGAATTGCTTTAATTCATTTAAATTTTTTGATTGTTACTTTTCTACATTATTTTTAACAATTTTTCATATATTTTTGATAGAATTTAGGTCGGGGCTATTGAAAGGTCAATCAATTTTCACAGGAATGTTCTTCTTGATAAATTTCTTGACTACATTGCTTTGGTGCTTGGGATCATTATAATGTTAGAATCTTCAATAGTTATCAAGTATTTTCTTAATATTGGGAACATGTTTACTTAAAATATTGACATAAAATAGACTATTCATTATCCCTTAAAAGCAGTAAAGTTTCATTTTATCTTTTTTCCAAGAACAAATTTTTTATCGATTTTTAAGAACTCATCAGATGGGTCAATGGCTTCTATGTCAATACTGAATAGTGTTTCTAAATAATTGGAAGAACATTTTATCTGAAAAAATGATATTCTGCCAATTGTCTTTTAGATGATCTTGTGCCTATTTGATCTGATTTTTTTTATGTTTTGTGATAAACATATGAGTTATTTGTGCCTTTGTTTTTTTATATCCAAGACATTTTAAATAATTACAAACCATTCTATGTATTGCTTTAACATCTTTTTCAGTTAGTTTTGTAGCCAACGATCAGGAAGATATTGATGGATTTTTTTTTATTTGTTGCCTCAAGGTAAGTGAAAACTTGGAATTTATTTTTAGTGGCTGACTATTTTATTTTAAGTGGGTTATACCTTCAGTTATTTTTATTTTTGCAAGGTTATAATACAGTATATTATAGACTTCAAAAGACCCATTTTCTGTTTTATTTCCCTGGTATTTTGTATGCCATTATTCTACCAGTATAAGATGACTTTTGCATATGTATCTTGAGTAACAACCATGTCTTCATTTTAATATATAATAAAATCATGATAATAAATCTATTCTATTATAAAGTAAAAAAAAGTATTAGGCCACTTAGCATATATATTTAAAAGTTATACTGTAGCAAACCTAACTTAAAATGAAAAGTTATGCCTATTTAATTTGCATTATAATTTGTTCAAAAACCTTTTAAACAAACTGTAAATATATAATATATATTTAATTATCTGTATATATTTTGATCAAGCTTTCTACTAGTATTATTAATATAATTGTGATTATCATTATTAGTTTTGCTCTTATAAATAATAATCAGTTTTGTAATTCTGTCTGGAATCTATTCTCTTGTCCTTTATCACTTGTTGAATTTATGCTATCTTTATTTTGACTATTTCTTTTTTATAATCTATTAAGACACTATTTGAATAAAACTATAGTATTTCTTGTTTCTCTAGAAATCTATAGCAATGACCTGTAGGCAATGATTTTATTAATTAGATAAATTATTCAAATTAGTAAAGGAGCAAAATATTATTCCCTAAATTGTATTTAAAGAAATAGTTTTTTAATGATAAGTAAGTCAGTATATGAAAGTCACAACAATTTGTAAATATCTAATATATATACAATAAAGATACACCATGCTGACTTGACTGCAGGTTAAAAAAAAAATTTTTTTCTTGTTTCTCTAGATTTTTTCTTAGAATTTCTTTTAAGTAGTTTTAATAGATTTCTTCTTGAATCTGTTCTTCAATAATTCTTGTTTTTTATTGTTTGATTATTACCTATAATATTTGATTTTTAAGTTCTTGAGATACTTTGATACACTGGATCTCATTTGCTATTTTATTTTTCAATATTTCTTTTTAGAATCTTTAGATATTTGACTGTTCTTGTTAATTTGTATTTGTTAAAAAAAAAGAATCTCATAAATCTTGTCTCTTTTCATATTTATAATATATAAATCATTTGTGAATATGTCTTTTATATATTCCTTGTAATGAGACAAAGTTGTTCTCTAGTTTTCTGCTTGTTCTTTATAGTTGCAATATATCAATTTTTTTTTTGATCTTAAAAAAAATTTCTAGATTAATTTTTCTAGACTTTTGTTTAAAATACATTAGATTTATTGTCTCTTGTTTTTACTTGGATTGAGTTTCAGATAGTTAGGCTTCCATAAGATATTATTATTATATCATTTTTCAACAATTTTTTTTATTATTTTTAATAATAGTAGTGTAATAATCTATTATATCAATTTGGAATTGGATTTTTACTTATATTTTGAAGTAATTAAATCTATCTTCACTTTTTTAATCTCATTATTTCTTTTTTTATACTTTGATTTAAATATATTAACTTATTACTATACAGAAATAGAATGGCTCTTCTATATTCTTCATTTGACAGATATTCCTAAATTGAGTTATTGTCTTTTTTTTATTCAACAGTTTTATTATATTTTTAGTTATAGAAAGTTATACCTAAATATTTTGCAATTTTGAGTACAAAAGTTTTTCTTATCTATTATTTGATTTAATCTTTTATAGTTAAGCAAGTCTTGAGGTTCCTAATATTTTAGTTATGCCTATTTAAGTCTGATAATTATTATTAATTTTACTGAATCTTTATCATTTAGCTTGTTATATAGGCCTATAATTTGGTTTTTTCTTTATACCATTTATATATTCTAAAATTGTGGATTTTTGAATAATGTACTGTATTATTAGATATCAATTTGTATAATATATTTTTAATCTTAAACAGTTTCTAAAATCTAATTATTAGATTATTGTATATTTTAGTGATAATATACTATATTGTATTTGAAATTCTATTTTTAGAATTAGGATTATATTTAAAATATAAAGGACTTGTTCATATATTACTTTTTTTTTTCTCAATATTCTAATTATCAAATCAATTTTTCTATAAATTTTTTTCTTTATTTCTATTAAAGTTTTTTAATTTTCTATCCATATACTTAGAAATCTAATGTATTTATTTCTATCTAACTCTTTTACTTTTTCTTTATTTATTCTGGCTTTAACTTCTTCAGGATATTAATCAAGATTATTAATAGTAACAAGTATTAATTTACTATAAATTTAAAAGTTATTGGCTTTGTAAAAAATTCTTATTGTTTCTAGAATTTGTTCATATTTATAATTTACTAAGAATTTTATTATTTGATAATGATTGTACAATTTGTTGAAGTTTTTCTTGAGATATAAGAATTATAAGTTCTTTATATCAATTATAATCAATATCTATTTTGAATTTTTACAGTTCTCAGTCAGATAATCAAAATAAGTACTTCACTTCTTGAAAGCTTCTCTATAATATTTTTATAGTTCTTTTTCTATTTCTATTTTTTTTATTGTAATGTATTCCTAGATTATTGTGTATAATTTTAATTCTATTTAAAACTATTTTAACTTTTTCTTTATTTAATAATGTTAATTATTTTTTATTGATTGTTTTTAAGATTATTACTTTTCTATTTTTATGCTCTTTTGATTTTTTCTTTAGTTTTCTTGTTTTTTTTTATTTTGATAAACTATTTTGAGTATTTTAATTATATCCTGAATTTTTTTTTTGAATTTCTAATTAAAACATATTTTCTATATTATATTATAAATATAAGTTTTCAATCTAAAGCCCTGAATAGTATTTTTTGTTATATTCTTGCAAAGCCATATTGAGGGACTATATGTTTTCATATGCTTTAATCATTTTGGCTTTTTTTAATAATATATTAAGATTAATGACTCTTCTTTATTTAGTGAATTCAAATCTGGATTAATACTTTCTATTCTGATTTGATCTTATTTTTTTGATTATTAATTTGAAGAAGGTTACTAATATTATTTGAATTTTAAAGCTTTTTCATATTTGATTTATCTATTGTTTTTTTAGTATCTTGTTTGATTTATTTTCTAGTAGTAACATTATTTTTTCTTCAATTTATAGTTTATACTTTTTGATAATTTTCTATTATTCTTTTATAGATCTTTGATATCTATTATTTTGATAATCTTGTTGGATTGATTAGAAATTTTGCTTCTTAAAAAAATATTTTTATCTTGTCACATTACTATTAATATCATATAATTACTTTCTATTGTATCTTATACTGTATGTCTTAATTTTCAAAAAAATTTATAGAAATTGTATTATTTTATGGATCATTCACAAATAATCGATTCTGTTCTTACTTATAACATTTTGTCTGATAGGTAATTGGTTTTTTTCTTTATAGATTACCTGTATATCAATAAAGTTTCTATCTTCAAAAAAAGTAAAAAACAGAATTTCTGGTTTTCATAATGGCTTAAATATAATCTTGAATATTGATATTTTATTTTTTATATTATTATATATTGCATTAAGTCTCTTATTATAATTAGATGATTTTTTTTTTTAATTTTTATTAAATTAATTTCTTGATTTTATTTTAATACTCCTGACTTTTATTCTTATTATTTGATAGATAAATCTGTATAATATAGGTTTTGTTCAAAAGTTGATTGCTATTATATATTCTTTCTATTTTTTGATTAATATAATTTTCTTATTTAGATCTTTTCTTATTAATAAGTTAACTTCTGCTAATATGATGTTTTCTCATTTATGCTAAAATAGTATTTATAAAAAAACTGATTCTTAAAAACTTATTTGTTATTAATAGAAGAAAGTTTTGTTTCACTTAATTCTATTATATCTATTTTTTGTTTTAATTTTCCTCTTGACCTAGTTCTGTGGTCTCTAAGAGTTTTTACTTCATAGCTTTTTGGGAATTTTGCCTACCTCAGCTTGATCTAAATTTTAGGATAGCACAAATTCCACTAATTGTGATTGGTTAATATAAAACACATTGGATCAGATTGATAAACAAGTTCCTATTGACCATCTCACGTATCTGAATGCATTTTCTCAACTCCATAAGAACCTGGTATTTACTATAAGTCATAGGCTGTCATGTGGGTAGATATTGGACACAGTCATCTCCTACATCATAGAAAAAGAAAAGAGTGAGAAAGAACAAGCTCATAGATGAAAGGACTTGTGCATCGATAAAAGTAACCTGATATGCTCACAACAAGACAAATTCAGCCTGGTGTAATACTGAAGGAACATTACAAGCCTCCAAGAAAACACAATGTTCTGAACATAGAACTGAGCCTTGAACAAGAAACAAGCAGAATCAAGAAATACAATAGGTCCCACAAAAAGAAGAATCATAAACTAACAACTCATATCAAGACTTTTAACATGACTCCCCCTTTAGCATGGCCATTTAAGCTACTAGTGCATCTACTAATCTTACTCCTGGTAAAAGTACCAGTTGGAAATGACTGCTAGATTGGAAGACTCTCTAAAGACTTAGCATGACTTTGGAAAAGTTGAACCTTCTTAAATAAATAGCTTATACTTGAAGCTGACATTATCTCTAGGATTAGATTATCAACTCATCATAGTTTTAAGGTTCCTCCTAACCATAAATTCCATCTGATTTTTGGATAAGTAATTCCCTAGGTAAAGTATCAGATGAGATGACATCAACAAAGCTAATATCTGAAACCATACCTCTTCCCAGCCAGAAGAAGAACATCCCCCCTTCCTTTCAAAGATAAAAAGACACAGTGCTTCAGTGGATAATTCATAGGTGATGAATTCTCCTTGGCATTAGTCTCAGTAGATGTTCGATAGTAGAAGTAATTTTGATTCTTGCACAACAGCACCTGTTATATTTCTTTCAATATTTCTTGTACTAGTTGAAAGGTAATCTTAGACTAGTCTCCCCTCTTGTTGGTGGAGCAGCAAAAAGCAATCCAGTAAACTGTCTGGTTTTAGGTAGTTCATTAACTCTTATAATACTTATGATATTTTCAATGTAATTTTGAATTTATCTTTATTAACACTAATAAATATACTGAGCTGGCATTAGTGTTCACAATTTTGATCCGAATCCAATTGATCTGTGAATCAGATACAAATCGGATCAGATCAAATTTCAAAATTTTTAATCCAATCGGATTTGAATCGAATCAAATTTTAAATTTACAAAATTATCAGATTTAAATCAGATTTAGATCAAACCCAATATAATGCAAATCAAATATGCACCAGTCTATCAGTCCATATAAATTGTTATATAACTATTTAATTTTATTTAAATGAACTATCTAGAAAATTAAAATCAAACTATCTAGGAAATTAAAATAATTTTTTTTTTAAAAAAACAATATAAAAAGCAAGCTAAAAAAATTCATTACTTTGTTCTTCTTGATAATTTTTTAATATTTCTTTGTGATATTTTACTTTCATCGTATTTTTTGCTTTGCTAATTTATTTTTTTAAAAATGGAATTTGAAAACTCATTTGATAGTATACAAATTGTATACAATAAAAGTAGCAGTTTAACTAGCCATGACATATCGATATTGAAAATGCTAATACAAGAAATCCATTGGAATTGGTCTCAGTTACCTCAACAATTTCTAGAAGTAAAGTATGGAAAACTTTACAAGAAGTACAAATTTTAAAGAGGACAGAAAGGCTACTTGTAAATATTGCAGGGTGATATATACTTGTAGTGGAGGCAGTACTTCTAATCTAATGAAACATCTTGAAAAAACTTATCCGACAAAATTAAATATAATAACTGGCAATACTGAAATTGCCAATTTTTTTAAAACGAAGGTAATTTCAAATAATTTTTAAATTTTTAAAAAAAAAACTATTAATTTTTTGTATTTATATATAGTGGACATATGACTCAACAAAAATGAAAAAAAAAACTTGTTCAATGGATCGTTATCAACCAGCTACCTTTTATAGCTGCCCAAGAACCAGCTTTCCTTGTTTTCTAAAAAACATTAGCATTAGATACAAAAATACCATTGGCTACTTCTATTAAGACCTGTATAATAAACTTTTATTTAAATAATCAAGAAAAAATTCAAAAAATGTTGCAAGAAATAGAAAGCCGAATTTCATTTATACTTGATATTTGGACATCAGTTTCAATAAAAGCATTTTTAGGCATAACTGCTTATTTTATCGATAAAGATTGGAAAATATAGAGTATAATAATAGACTTTATATAGTTATGGGGTACCCATTCGAGTGAAAGTATTAAAGAAGCATTTTTATCATGTTTAAAGAAATTTATGATTCAGATAAAAGTAAATTTATTTATATATTTAAAATAAATATAATATAAGACTAAAACAGTTTATTTAATTTTAATAATTCTGGGAATTACAACTGATAATGCTACAAATAATGTTGTATTTGCTAAATTGGTAGAAGAGTGGAATAAAACTCAAGCAATATCTTTTAGTACAACAGCAAACCATTTACAATGTTTTGTGCATATTATTAATTTAAGTATCACTAGTCAAAATTGTTATTCAGCTGCCAAATTATTGCCAAATTTAGAAAAATTCAGCAAAAAAATTGATAATGCAGCAAAAAATTCAGCAAAAAAAATTACTGCGACAAAAAATTTGACAAAAAAAATTACTGTGGTAAAAAATTTGATAAAAAATTATTGTGGCAAAAAAATTCAAATTTCACAAAATTTATTGAAAAATTATAAAATAAATTAACTAATTTATTCGTCATTTTCCTCTTCTTTCTCTTGCTTCTTTTCTACTTGCTTTTCTTTTTTCTTTAAAGATCTCAGCTAAACTCTTTTAAAACTAGCCTCAATTGGTTTTACCTTATCAAATGTTTTTTGAGATTTTTTGCTTTTTTTTTCTAACCTAATTGCCTCCCGAATTTCACCTATTCATACACTTTCCTTAGTTTGTTCCTTACCCTTTGAATACATTAATGATTCCTCATATTCAGTAATTTTTCATTTTTTGGATTTATCTTCCGATTTTTTACCTTTTCCTGTCTTTTTTTCTTATTCATGTTTCAAAATTTCTTTCAAACTGTATGTCCAATTCAGCAAACCTTCTGGTAGAGTCATGTCATAATAATATAAATCATCACGATATCATTTATGAGTCAGCTGGAATGCTTAAATTGATTTCAAATGTTTATCCAAATATTTTAACAAATTCTTTAACTATAAGTAATTATGATTAATATTGTAATAATTTGGCATAAAATATTTTGCTAAAAAATACCTCTTCAGAATGCCAACTATAATCATATACATTTATTCTTCTTTTAGTGGGTTTCCCAGATCAGTATCACTTTCTTCAAGTAAATACATCTTTGTTTCTTTAACTACATCAGTTAATTCATCCAATATTTGGCAACTTTCTTTGACCTTCATTCAACAAGTAACTGTATGCTTTTAATTCTTCGTGCTCTTTTCTTAATTATTTGTTAAAATTAATACTTGAAGATAGTATAAATATAGAATATTATTAATCTTACTTCATTTAACCAGCTATTTGCATATAAGCAACGATTGTCTGCTTCCAGTTTTCTAGTTTCTGCCTTCTGATATCTTCCTCTCTGATAGTGAAGTAAAGTGTCTAACCATTCATTTATTTGCTTTCATAAGGAATTAAAATGTGAGGCCATAGATTTTATTAATTCAGGTATTAACTTTTGTTTTATTTTTTATTCATATCACTTGAAAAAATTTTGTTTACCCTCAATTTATATTCATTAGAAATGGTTTTTATTAAGGCCTTCATTTCTGCCCACACTTCTTCTGATTTCAGCTCATCTTAAATAACCAGTTTTATCAGTTTTGTCTCTTTACTATTCCTTCTAGATTGAATTCTTCGATGCTTTTTTAAACTTGACAAACTTTCAGATTCTGATATATTACAACTCTAAATTCTACAACAACTATAGGATCAAGTTCAGGTTTCACAGATTTGAGCTAATCAATTTCTTTTTTTAAATTTTCTATTTCATTTTTTTGCTGTTCTGATTCTTCAGAAAACTTGTTGTTAATATATTTTATTAGGTCTAATTGTTTTACAAATTCAGCATTTTCTCTTTTTAGTGTTTTAACTGCACACATAATTCTTCGTTTTCTAAATAAATCGATTGATTAATAAAGATAAATTTTAATAATTCAGCAATAATTTAATTTTAATCTTTTTTAATATCCTCTTTGGTTTGAGTTTTGGGTGGCAATTCAACA
>CAJVPT010001243.1:0-22458 GCA_910592055.1 Acaulospora colombiana
GAATTTTGTCCCTCAAAAAGGGACATAAGTGATCTGTGAAATTTTATATACTAAATACTTTAGGGACCCATCATTAATCCCAAGAATTAGACCAAGGTGAAACAATAGCTTCACTACTTTGGACAATATTCTATGATTCAGTCATCTCCAGAATCCACAACAATCTAATACAGTCAGACAAAATATTTACATATATTGATGATGTAACAATATTCTCTTATTTCTTAGGATCATTCCAATTAACAATGGACATTTTCACATCATTTTTAAAAATGAATCATATACAGTAACATGCAACAAAACAAAAACTGATCTGATTACTAGCCACTCTATAAAAAGTGATAAAAGAAAACAAAGCCTAATGGTGAAGGGTACACATATCACACCAAAACCTTTTAACTAGTCAATCAAATACTTAGGAATATATTTATCTGGAAAATCTCCAGGTATGGCCACAAAGAAAAACTTGATAGATAAAATCAATAAATTTTCCAAATGCATATCACAACAAAAGCGATGGAATGGCTCTATCACCAAGCAAGTCTTCCAATGAATTATCCAAGCTCAACTTGAATATGCCTTCCAGATAATTCTGCTAAAAAAAAGTGATCTCAACAAGTTATAAGTGACAACAAACAAAGCAATTAAAACAAAACTAGGTGTTAAGCATATTATCACCAATAAGATGATCTACTCTCAAGCAGGTTTGAACTTTGCCTCACTGAGTGATCAGAAAAATCAAACTCTTATCAAGCTTCTGGTCACAATCCTAGCAAGTCCAATCACTTTTCCATTTATTAAAAAAAAGATTTACTCAATTCAGGCCAACACAGCCATCTGGGAATGCCCCATATACAAACCTTACTTATTCAAATCTTCATAGATTACTGAAGCCACCTCACTCTCACACAAATATCATATCAATATTTGCCCCCTGGAATACCTTTTCAAGATTGATGACCCACACCTCTCAATAGAGTTACATACTAGTATTTCAAAACCAACAGCCCTTTATTTATATAAACAGAATATGCGATTAATCAAACAACTCTTTTGCTTTAACTCTACAGTCAAAAATTCATGGACTGAATTTCAAACAAAAGCTGGGAAGATCAATCCAAGACCAATACCTACATGATTCTCAAATCTAACCAATATATCTCCACCTATCAATGGTAACATGCTTCCAAAACCTAATCTGACTTCATTATTTTGGGCTTTTAACACAACAAACCAATCACCAGAATTTATAAAATCACGAAAAAATAATAGAGACACATCAACTATCAAAGGATGTCATTATATACTTGATCACCATACACATCATTTAATACCATGCTACTGCCCCTCTCAGCCATGTATAATTTTTCAACCTATAACCAAAGTTGTATCACTTTGGCATAAGAAAAGCAACAATTCCTTTCAACTTCTAAACAACTTAGAAGAAGTCAAAGTTCAACTTATATCAAAAGAACCCGCTCTCCTACCTTCTATAATTATTTCATCTGATCAGAATAAAATGATAAGTATTCCTGATAAGATAACCATAACTCAGTAACAACAATTCATTTGCCTTGAAAAATCAACAACTCAAATATTTTTTTTCAATCTCTCTAATTCATCAAATGAAATCTGGACCATACTACTAAATCAAATTAAAACTGCTGATCCAAACACAACTATCAAATGTTACCTTTCTACAAATCTATTTTCTCCTTTTCCTTTATATATAAACAAACAGATTAGAGTTCCTTACAGTCACTTTATTAAATATTGTCAAAACCTGGCCAAAACAAAAAATATTACAATAGAGTTTTCAAAAAAAAAAAACTCAATCGAACTATCAGTTAACAATCTAACCTCATCACTCCCACTTATCAACACTAATAGTTACAATTTGTCTCCCAGCATCAATAACAAAATAGGTACTAGCATTATATACTGGATCAAATTCATTAATAATTTCAGCAACTTAATTGCATCCACTCTTAGTACCAACATGTTTCATAAACTCGAATCTATTGATGAACTTAAGCTACTTAAACTAGCAAACAAACAATACTGGGCTGCTGATAAATCAAAATTCAGAACTTTAGTAACATTTCAAACAAAATTACTCTTGAATTCTCTACCCACAAGAACTAAACTCAATAAACGATACCCATTACTTTACCCAAACACAAAATGTTCTCAATGTGAACATTCTATAAAGAATCAAATTCATGCTTTCACATGTAATAAAAATTACGAATTTTTGAATCAAAAAGCAAAAAAACTTGTCACTTTTTTTAAAGACCTAATCAACAAGCAGACAATAAAAAGCTCTTCAACAAGTAATTTTAATCACCTTCACCAGTTTAATAATGACACTTTGTTACTCAAAATAGTACTAGGAGCTTTCAATCAATTATCTAATCAACTTAACAAACCAAAATACAAAGCACAACTAGTCAATAAATCCCTCAAAATTCTCAACAAGATATGAAACAGCAATCTGTCATAGCAAATACAACTCCTCTAAATGGAATCAAATGGAAACTCACCAAGGCAACACCTTCTACCTCTAGTAATAGTAACAATAACTACAAAGATTTTCTTATCAAATAAATAATACAGATATCAAATCAGCATAACAATTCTACTAACTTATCTATTTTTACTTCATCAATAATTTCATCATTTTTGGATAAGCATTAGCCATTTGACCTTTGTATGATGTACCCAGTCAATGACTAGTAGTCTGTCATGAAAAGTAAATCACAATAGGTTATAGTTAATTTACAATGTAAAGACTATTAATATCAAGCTAATGAATTAAATTTTTAATATGATATCTTCAACTTTTTAAAAGATTGAAACTTTACTGATATCCATAATATATAGGAATAAACAAAAACATATATATATGGACCAACAATCATGTTTATAATAGAATTGATTACATATGATTCACAACTAATATCAGTCAAGAGAATCTAAATGATCTTAAGAATATTTTAATAGAGTCAGTTACAAATAGTGATCACACTCTTCTTCTAATTAAGTTAATAAATGACAACTTGTTAAGAGATAAATAGTATTAAAATCAAAAAGAACATAAGTTAATAATATCTTAGATTCTGTCAATTCAATATCAATGCAATGAAAAAAAATTCAAACAATGGATTGAAACCAAAATAATTGAATATAACTGATTATATCCATACTCTGAAAATTCAATCAAGACTCAAACAAAGCTGGATCAGGCATGAAAGAAACTTAAAAACATTCTTATCAAAGATATATATGGAACTTTAAAAAAGAAATGAATATATTCAACCCCAAAAGAAAAGATTTAACTTACCAGTAAATGAACTTATCACAGTTGGAATGCAAATATCAGAGACAAACTTACACAAACAATAAATAAACTCTACTCCCTATACAAGGAAATAGAAAATTGAGATCTTATAGCTTCTCAGTCTTTAGAAGAAGTCCAAGTACAACTCAAAAATATCTTTAAGATTGAACATATACTAAGAATAGTCTGTAAAAAGAAAGAAAGTTTATATATCAAAAGCCAGATTAATAAAGTACTTGAAACCAAACATGAATATCTCAAAAACAATAAAAAATGAATACTATACTCTCTACTAAACTGAAAAAGACTTAAGATAACCTTAGATTGAATTAAAATCAAAAACCAAGATAAAGAAGAATATATAGTTACAAATCTATAAACAATTAAACAGATAATAGAAAACTCAAAAAACTCTTTTCTTTTTTTGTGACACAGTAGCATAAACCACAACAACATAAGAAACAGTTTGAAAATGGAGAGATCCAAAAGATAACAATATCTAACCTGCACATCAGGAAATTTTTTTGGTGGAGATCTCCAAAGACTCCATCTATTAAAAATTTTCTAGAAATTTTCAAAAATTTCTTTAAAAAACTTTACAAATTTTTAAAAATTTGTAAAACAAAAATAATTTCATTAATTTTAATAATAAAAAACTTCAAAGATTTTTTATTTCAAAAATTTTTGGAAATATTCAAAGTAATAATATGTATATTAAAATAAAATTAATCAATAAAATACTGATTAATTTAACTAAATTTATAAGTTGTTATAATTTTGTTAATATGATTTCAATATTATTTCATTTTTAAAGCTATGAAATAATTTTTGAAAGGTGATAAAAAGTAGCATATGGTCATAATATGATATAACTTCTTGGGATTTGTATTATATAAGGTCTCTAAAGTTCTTTCTTTTTTATTAATATCAAATAAAAGAAAAGAAATGTGTAACATGTTTCAACAAATGATTTTAGATTTAAGCTCTAGTGAAAAAGATACTTTGAAGTTCTTCAAAAAACCCAAGAGTATTTCTTATATCCCAAATCAAAAATCAATATCTCAAGCTGAAATGGAAACAGAGCTGCCCAAAAGCAATTAAGATTCTCCAATTATATTCTAGAATCTTCACCTACTAGAAGGTTGTCTGAAGAATCTTTAGGTATATTAAAAAAAAAGTAACTATTTAAATAAATACTAATTTGTATATTTGGTTTCTAATATAGTAATCGAAAGGCTTTTGGAGTTCCATGAAAGTCTTCATAAAAAAATTGATCAGTTATTAGAACATCAAAAAGCTATCAAGGATAAAATTACCCATCTAGAAAATGAAATTCATATGAGTCAATATTTAATCATTGAACAGAATTTTATCAAGATAAAGTTTAATTTTTTAATCTTCAAAGAACTTTAATAACATTTTGGATTTTATAATAGCGTGTGATTAAGAGTATCACAAAAAAAGTCTTTTTTGAAAAAATATATATAGATCCTGAAGATTTTCACCAGTATACAGAGAAATATTTTTAGCAAGAAAATTCAAAGTTCTTTGAAGGTTTCACAAGAAAATGTTGGAAGACATATTATAAAAAGCATATTCATCAAGTGATAATTATTGTAGTTATTAATAATATAAATAAATTTATTAACAATATTATTTATTTAATAACTTGTGAGACAACACAGATCACTTAGAGGAATCATGGCTTCAAAAATCTGGAATGCTATATTTTCAGTCTTTGGCAAAAACTTCCTGAATACAATCAATACAAATGCAACCACTACTGAAATTATGGCCTGGAAAAAATCACAAAAAATCCAGGAGTATTTTAAAAATCTTTATATCTGTTCTAGGAGGAAAAACTAAAGTGTAATAGCATACATTTTTGAAAAAGTCTGATCAAAAAGAGATGTCTTCAAAGAACAAGTTATATTCACTATCGCAATATATCAACTGATTTTAAATCTGAGAAATGAAAGTATTTTAATTAATGAAGCATTAATTAAAAACAAAATAGAAAAAAATAAGATAAGTTTTAAAATTCTTTGAAGTATTATAGAATTATTTGTTTACTAATAATAAATTTTAGGAAAAAATTAAAAAAAAAAATCAGATTTACAGAAGGCAATTCAAGCAATGAAGATCAAGAAATGCATGAGTAGAAAGATATTAAAATTCAAAGTACTTTGCAAGAAATAGAAAATGATGAAATGATTCAGGATTACAATTAAAAAATGTAGGAATAGAAAGATCTACTTCAGCAAGTAGTGATGTAAATATAAATAATTAATAAAAATATGTAAAAAAAGTAATTTTCAATAAATAAATTTTTAAAAATAAATATTTTAATAATAATATAAAATTATTTAATTAAAATTTTTCAGAGTTCTATATATAAATCCCCACTCCAAAGATTTCTAACAATGACGGAGTGCCTCCAGAGTTTTACATCCAAAAATCTCTAGAGATCTTTATCAAAAAAAATTCCTAATACAGGTATCAGCAAGCTTACCAGGGGTAAGGCCAGTCCTATCAGCAAGAGAATACACAAAAAACTTGAGAAAAAACCTAGTACTAAACAAATAGCTTTACAAAAACAAACTATCTCTCCATCACCAAATACCTTATAAATAATACTTCAAAATGATACAACCACAGAAACAATAAAAGATATTAGCATAACAAGAACTCAATATACCTGAAGTAAATAGGTGAAAAAGGAGCAAGATATATAAAACAAGGTATATAACAATATAAGGCAAAGTACATCACAAGATTGGTGAAGGCCTCATGGAAAAAGGTAAAGAAACTGTAACTGACAATTACAGACTAGCAAGAATTGACAACTCAAATATTGAGATGGATTTTGATAACAACACCTCCTCTCAAGAGGAAAAAGACTAGCAAATCCAAGGGAAACAAAGGAAAAAAGAACCTATACAAAGTAGTAGACCAAGACCCTATTCATTCTTTAACAGAAACATTACAGTATATATGGAAAAGAGAGAATCAAACTCAAAATTAAAGCAGACTTACTAACAAAAGACTCTATAGAAAAGAAAATCATTTTTCTTATCAAAGTACTCAACTCCTCTGAAGGACTACTCACAATCCAAAACAAACAAATAGAGGAAATTAATCATATAATTATTATTTTTGGAGACTACCAATCTATAGAAACAGCTAGCAATATTACTCTAACTAAAACAAGCAATGTCAAACTCACTTCACTTCCAAAAATAATTAGTAGACTCAATAAGAAAAAGAGTATCAGAGTGTAGGACATCCCCTTGAATACAAAGTTCATTGGTGTACAACAAACATTCACCAAGTTCAAACAGATAATCAATATCAAGATAACAATATAACAAATATAATAGTCAGCCACAATCACATTCTCCAATCAGAAAGACAAATGCAAAGTACTGGAATCCTGAAGTACCCTTATCAAAGTAGACTCAGTAAAGACTTTTTATGCAACCTGAAATCTACTGAAAATGAAAAATAGATGATCTCTTTCTGCAAAATTAATTGATCTCCTGCCTAGGATCTGTATATTAAATCTCAAGCATATCTATCAAAGTTACAAGCTAAAACCTACTACATACTCTGGTTAATATCATACAAACTAAGAAAATATGCAGTTTTCAGTTTTGACAATAAACAACTTCTTAAACAAGCCCTAAATAAGATCTTCTGTCTAGGCAAAAACACTTTAATATACAAACCTATTAATATTAAGCTCTGCACTATATGTGATAGCTTCAATTATCTTATAGTCAGTTGCACAATTAAAAAATAAAGAAAACAGTGAAATGAGTATAACCATGAACAAGTACAAAAATTCAAAAAATTATATAATCGATTCAAACCAGTCAAATCCATATATATATGAAAGCTTTTAAAACAAATTTTAATTTGTAAAACAATATCAAATAGTTATATATATAACAAACAAATCTATGGGCTCAAAGTATATGAGAAATTCAACTTGAAAGTTATATAACAATACTGTTCTGTCAATTAAATAACAATGAAGTTTCAGGAATTGCAACAATTATCTAACTTAAATAAAGTTAACTCAAATACTAAGAATCCAAAAACATCATAATAATTCAATAGAAATTAAGACAATTGAGAAAGATAATATTGCATCGGCCATGGCAAAGAAATTATAGATTACATATAATAGCTAAAGATGAAAAAAGATCTTTGACACTCAAGAAGGTACCATGTCTATCAAGACAATCATAAACAATAAAAAAATATATATAAAAGTTATCCTTTCTCTAAAAAGAAACAAAATAATATTTCTGAATCAACTAATCAATATGACTACACTAACAATAAGAGAATAAAAAGTAGTTCAAATTCTTGTTGATGCTTATAAAGATCCTATTCTAAGTTGATATACACAAATCAGAACAAAGGTTACAAAACAATAAGATTTGTTAAAACAGTCTTACTGAATTTCTAAAATGGACTAAACACAAACTTCAAATAGTAAAAGTGGTTTCTAAAACTGACAAGCAGAAAATCAATTAAAGAGTCTTGACTGAAACAGTAAAAACTATTATAAAGAAAGTCAAAATGCAAAACAGAAAAGTACTTTTTATATAATATCAGCTTACCTACAATCCTATTACAAATAATACTATTTGTCATCTCCTTATATCCAAACAATCAATTATTTTATATATATTTCAAACCTGATTACTATCATAATTAAATAGACAAGAAAGTATTAGGAAAAAGAATCTATTTACACTTTCAGGAAATCCTATAAACTGGTAATCCATAATATCAACAAATGGATCAAGTATTACATAGTTGTTGAGATTAGAAGAGATTGAGATACAAATAGAGATTTGGGAAGTCAAACTGATTAAATAGGTCATATAATTAAAGGAGCATACAACAAATCCAATAAAGAATCTTAGATACAACTATAAAAGAAATATAAAACAATTCACTTTCTTTACTAATAAATTTTTAAACAATGTATAAAAAGTAAGGATAAACTTGAATTAGATTTTGTATAAATTCAAATTAAAAATAATATAATAACTAATTAATTCTTAGTAGAGATAACATCATGGCCATTAGCTACAAAAGCAAATATCCTAGCCATACTTATTGCAATCTTTACAATACTCAAAAATAAAAAAGCAATCATATATATAAATTGTAAGGTTGTTATTAAAATATAGAAGACAATCCAGTCACAAAAACTTATTTCCATAAGGAAATAAACTAAAATGACCAATTGATTACTATAGAACTAAATCAGGAATCTAATATAAAAGAAAATCTTTGCCTCATATTTGAAAAGATCAAGGCTCATCAAGATAATAAATTCAACAATATAATAGATAGATTAGTAAAGCAAATTAGAAAAGAAACTCTTTGATTTGACAAAAAAATACCTAATTTGGGTCAAGTTCTCACAAAGTAGCTTGGAGGAAATATATTATTGATATCAATATTAGAGATTTTCTTAAAAAATAAATCACAAAGAAAATGGGACTAGCCTAGACTGAGCAAAAATATATCTAAAATTGATAGATATATTCTAGTAAAGAAATTGACTAACAAATTTTTTAAAGACAATTTAATTTATATAATATCTTTTATACCTCTTTTAGCATCAATAAGGATAAGAGTTTTCTGATAAATCTAATTCATGATGAGCTTTTTACTCTCCAAGTGATGTAAAAAAAAAAACTAGACTTATATCTAAACATAATATATCAAATATACAAGTCACAAGAGAAAACTCTGAAACATCTCTTTGAATATCCCAAGACTCAAAACAAAAGATCAATTATATGAAATAAATCTTAAAGTAAAATCTTTCAGTACATTAGAAAAACAAAAAATCTATCTAATGAAAGTTAGATAGAAGTTAAAAGAGTAACAGGGAAATGGATCCAGGATATCAAATAATAGAATGAAAGCTTATATAACATGGTTTATGATTTTATACTCAGAAATAAAATCAAGATTCTGGAAAACTTTTAAGATTCTAATAACAATAATACAAGAGACTATTGATAAATATTGTAAAAAAATAAGGAAGACTTCAAGAAAGAAGTCTGGAACAAGTACTATAACATTATTATCAAATGGAAACAAAATCAAAGAATTATTAGTAAATTCAAAAGACTTAGAGTATCAATTAATGCAACTAGAAAAATAGATCAAGTCTTTAAGAAAACTAATCACTTCTCTATTCTTCTCTTCAGAAATATAACAGAAGATGAAGAAGACTCAGAATAAATAAAATCTCAAGGTAATATAGTAGATATAATAAGTAGTTGGATATTCAAAGGTTTTAAATAGTTTGATTTTTAATCACAGTTAAAACTTTGGAAGATCTATAATAATGAGTTATAGACAATAATTTGAGTATCTAAAGGATAATTCAAGTTACAAAGAAAATAAAATATCATCTCTTAAGTTGTATTTAGAGAAGATTAAACTTTATAAATGGGTGAGTTAATATATAAAAGTCACAGAATATATAAATACCAAAATATATTTACAATAAAATGGAAAGCCATATTGACCTGACTGTGAATTAAAAAAAAATTATAAAAATTTTTTTAAAAAAATTTAAAAAATAAAATAAGTATTGTGACATAAAAGTACTCTCACTTAACATATTACAGTGGTGGTGAAGAAAAGTTCTAGATGGAATGATTACCGGTTCAGAGTCTCTGGTAAAATCATGATCAATGAGATGTGTAATTGGGTATCAATGATCTTGAGAGGAAAATTAGATCAGTAACAGTTATGATAGAAATTATCAAAAAAAATTTTTTTTTCAACTTGTGAATTCGATGATCGAACGAATTCATGCCTCAGCAACCAGATCAAGACGTATGGAATTATATTATCAATCTTATTTTGGCGACGGATTTGATACTCCGTCGCCGAAATTTTAACACGTCAACATAAAAGGCTCAAGGCTTTGTTTCTTCGAAAGAACTAAAATTTTATTCGGTGCATATTATCACGTGTTCACGTATCTTGAGATGGCCAACCAGATATCATATATAATCGATATGATCAGAGAATTTATTTAGCCTTCCATGTTTTTTCTATGTAATGGCCGAGAAAGAGAACCCCATAGTTTTCTTCGATATTTCTATCGGCGGCCAACCGGCCGGACGCATGAAAATGGAGCTGTTTGCGGACTTGGTTCCAAAAACAGCCGAGAATTTTAGGTATTGAATTTTTTGAGCAAACAGAAGCAACTCGAGTGAGACGTTATTAATGCATCCACGTGGTATTTAGACAGTTATGCACAGGTGAATTCAAGTATGTCATATTAAGTAATTTCAAGGGAGCTCATATGCTTGAATGTGTTTAATTCAATACCGATCGATGTTTCCGCAGAAAGAATGGTGTTCCTCAAGGATACAAGTTGGCGACTTTTCATAGGTGAGTAGATGCTGTCTTTCCTTTACCATTTGTTTCGACGCGAAATGTAATGGCCGCTATTTATGAAGGGTGATCAAGGATTTTATGGTCCAGGGTGGCGATTTCGTAAAGGTATATATAGATTTATGAATAATTTTAATGCATAATAATCTTGTAGTCTTGTGATTAACAGAATTCACGTTTAATAGGGCGATGGAACAGGTTCAACTAGCATCTACGGAGAAAAGTTTTCAGATGAGAATTTCGAAATTAAACATACTGGCCCAGGATTACTTTCAATGGTTAGTTGATTTATTTGACGTTATGTCTAAAATATTGTTGATCTAAAATTGTATTCCGCGCGAATCTCATATGCCAGGCGAATAGCGGCCCAAATACAAATGGGTGTCAGGTGAATAAATTGATTTGATGAAATCTTCCTACAAATATCCTTGACTAATATTTGAAATCTCCTGATCACCAAGTTTTTCATCACGTGTGCAAAGTGTGATTTTCTTGATGGAAAACATGTCGTCTTTGGAAAACTCATTGACGGATTGTTAACATTAAGGAAAATTGAAAATGTTTCCACTGGACCCGGAAATAGGCCAAAGTTACCGGTAGTCATTACAGAGTGTGGTCAATATTAGAATTTATTATTTCTCATTTGATGCGTAAAAGCTCAACTTTAAACAATGTTCAATTATTTTACATCATTTAATTTACTTTGATGATCAGTCACAGCAAAATTGATGATTTAATGAATTCATAAGAGTAACTAGCAATCATCTTAATCACGCGAACTTGGTTGATCGTTGATTGACATTACAACGATGTTACATGCTCAAATTTTACTAGTTACGTGACAATTGTATAGTAGAGATGTGATCTAGGTTTTTGCTACAATACCTTCTACAAAGATTTTTCTATTGGGATCCATAAATTGGTATAAAATTTCGTCGGTTATTTCGGACTTACGCTGCAAGAGAATCCTGTCAAAATTCACCCCAACCTCTACCAACAGAGTACAAAAGTAAAGAAGCTTTACCTTTTGAAAGTTACCAACAAATTCTTGTAATACGGCTATACACTTCGCTTTTAGCTCGCCAGTCAATAGTTCTCCAGATTTATATTGCTAGCAGAGAGAAATGATTATAATGAAGTTGCCGATCAAAAGTGCATATTGCTATATACATATGTTCTATTCAACCTGACGTATTCTATCCAATTCCTCGTCGTCTTCTAAAAACGTAAATAGATATTGAAACGCGACATCGATGTCTGGGTTTCCTCCGTGTAATTTATGCAACTCTATCGTATCACCACCACCGGAGTAGGCATATTTATTGATCTAAACGACAGTATTAAAAAAATAATTCGATGTTATCCGAATGGGAAACGAAGAACCACGCGGTGATCATAAATTGGTTGAATATTTGAAAAACCTTCTTCTTTATTTGATTGGCAGTGTCTGACATGAAGATTGCGGAGTTGTCAACCGAAGCGCTCATCTTTGTTTGAGGGCCCTAATTCATAGCTCTTATGAGATAACCACGAATTATACACTCCATTGAATCTACAGCTGCTTACTTGGAGAGCGGGAAAGAATTTGGCGTGAATTAGGCTCGGTTTAGGATACTTTAATCTATGCGCGACGTCACGTGTCAACCTAAAGTAAGGATCCTAAATTCATTCGTTTATGCGCATCAAATTTTCTGAATGATAACAATTTAGCAATAATAAGGTAACTTCTCCAGGATCCACTTACTTGATCAATTGCGCACGGAATTAAACAAGGGATATCTGACCGCTTGCCAAAGATCTGAAGAAAGCTGTTGGAAAATGATGGCGCGGCCTGCACAGCGACAAAATGAATTTTCCCTATGCAATCACTTCAGATAGAGTTCAGTTTTGCTTTGTTTCATTCTTTTAAAGGATTTTATGTTTGTTTATAATATAAATGAATCCTGGTGCATACCTGTCATTGAATCCAAATGTGGCCTTTGACTGACTGGTGGTAATACACTTTGCAATCCTCACAATATTGTGATAGAATTCTTTGCTATAATAATTCAAGGCAGATCTTATCAACTATCAACAAGTTTCTTGCTGTGAATGACGACAACTGAATACTAACCCAACGTAATCAAGATTAGAAAATATAAACGTTTTTTCTAAGTCGAAGCCGCACGCGATAATGTCCTTGGCGTTTTCTTTTGAAAATTCACGTGCCTTTTCTAAAGTCAGTTCTGATTTGAAGAGAAATTTCTCGTCGTCTGGGAAAAGGTAAAAATTGGATTATTTCGTTAATCAAACGTGCAAGAATTCACCTGTCAAAATAATGAGCACCTGTCAATTGAATAACAATCGGCACATTGAAAACTTCTTGTAACCATCTAGAAACATGAAATTACTCTTTGAAATCTTGTAAAACGGAATCCTCCAAAAGTCACAGGTATATTTCTTACTGGCAAAATATGAAAGGGATCATATGACCCAGGTGCATACTGGTACTACTTGGCCCGCGTCCAGTATAAAGGAAGAATGGTTTCTTTTGTTCATATCGATCCAAAATTCTGTTAAGCTCTCTATCGAATCAAGATTATTATCAGAAACAGTTCTGCAATGTTATATGGTGACATGCGATGAAATTGTGGTTGCCTGTGGGAAAAGAATATTCCCCTTCTCAGAAGTATGTGACATTTCTTCCCGGTCAAGGCTTCAAACCTCTTCAAGAGTTCTTCGTCAATGTGCTTTGTTCCAAATTGTTCAATTAATTTATCGTAATCAATTGCTTGAGATTTGCCGTCTACGACAGCTCCTTCAACGGTCCAGGGAGTAATTATTTGGCCGCGAGTTTCGTTTTCACTGTTTAACCGATTAGCTCTATAGTACAAGATAAACACAAAATAAAAATAAAAATGCTCACCCATCGGGATTCGGTACTTTCTTTTCTTTTTCTTTCTCCATCCCATTTTCTTTTTCGGTTTCTCTTTTGAAATATTTGAACAACTGTGCTGTGCCTGCGCCTACAAATGCACCAACGGTAAATACAGCAGCATATGCAGAAATGATTTTGTAGTTTTGAGACATGTCGCGCATAAGGCAGCTTTACTCTTTGTTGAACACGTCAGTATATATGAATTTGCTGACGTAATGCAAAGACAGAAAATATATATCCGTATTTATTCAAAAAAAAAAACTTTTTTTTCTAAAAATTTTTAGAAAAGTGAATCAAAGATACAAGCAAAAACAATTATCTTACTTCATAGAAAAACTAATTTTTTAAATATAACCTAGGAAATAATATTAATAGATCCATTCTCTTTTTTATATAATCCTTTTTTTTTTTTTTTTTTTTTTTTAACCCACAATCATGTCAAAATGGCTTGTCTTTATTAAGATACTTGAAAAAATAGCAAAATAATTTGCAGACCTTCTTACATAATGACTAACTCATCTTTATACATTATTAGTTAAAGGACTATACTACTTAAAAAATATGAGGTATTTATTAAGTTAGTTTGGATTAAACAAACTAAGTCTTAATTAGATACTTTAAGTCAAATTTAAGGAACAATATTATGTTATCCTAGTAGCTTGATATAATACCTCTAAATCAATCAGAATTATTATCAACAGTTTGTCATTATTGATTATTCCAAAAAATAATAAATTGCTAAAGTTGAAATTGAAAAAGTGGAAAAATGGAAAACAATTCAAAGTCCTTCAAAAGATTCTTTCTTTATTTCATAATCTCTTTTAAAAAAGAGTTTTGTCTAATTGGAATTTCTTTTTTACTTCATTTGAACCTCGAAAAAAGTCTTCTTTGTCACTATTTATAGCATTAAATGAGTTTTTATTTAAGCATGCACTGAATTGGGATAGTCCAAAAGAAATTAAAAGATCTCAGCTTCCACTTTAGGAAACCTTTTTACCATTTAATGAACTTAAAAAAGGGGTAGGATTTTTTTGTACAGATCTACCCCATCTTTTGATATTATAACTGTTTCCTGGAATCGATTATATACAGTTGAAGGGAAATTTCTTTTAGAACTTTCTTTCCTATATTACACATAATATAATAGAAATACATGATTATAATTAATAAGAGCTTATTTACTTTTTCAAAAACTAATGTGTTTTGTGTTAGCCAATCATCTTTGGTGAGGATTTGTACTACTTAAAATTTAAGATCAAACTGAGGTAGACAAAATTCCTCAGAAAACCATGAAAGTGATAGCTCTAAGAGATCCATAAGTAATTGGAAGGGAAAAAATAAACCCTTCTATTATCAAAAATCTCTATATATCTTTTACTTCAAAGGTAAAGAAAATTTTCATATACTTCACTATTGGTTCTTTTTTCTTTGAAAACTTTCTTGCCATTGATATCAAAGGTATTACTTAGCTTGTTCTTGGTCATCAGAAGTTAAGTTTTTAATCAAAAAGGATTGTAAACAAGTAAGAAAGGGTAGAGATGACTTTTAAAGTCACTTTTCAAGGAGTTTTAAGAAAAGTGTATCTTTTTATTTTTTTATTTTTTTGTTTTATATTTTCTATAGAAAGTGATATTGATTTTTTATGATATTATATATTTAATAAATTCAATTCGTCTTTATATTTCTTGATTCATTTTTCTTCTCTGATAATACTTAACTTCTTCTTTCAGTTTATTACTTTGATATAGTGATTACTTCAGAATTTTTTTTTGAAATTTTTTCATATTTTCTGATAAAGCTTACTAATTATAGATTATATAACTATCAGAAAGATTTTTAGCTACTTTTTTAAATAATTCTTTAAGAATATAATTTTATTTTTTTTATATATATATACATATAGTATTGAAAATATTTCTATCTAATTGTTGAATATCTTTAAGTCAATTCTTTATTCAATTAGTAATCTCAGGTAAAACTTCTTTTTTGGTTTGTATTTTATACAAAAATTAATCATTTTATATGTTTTCTTCCATATATTTTTGCTGGTTTTTTTTGTAACTGGATATTTAAAAAAATAGTTTAATATTTTTTATTGTAGTTTATATAAGAGATAAATAATTGGTAAATAAACTTATGATTTTTTTTTAAGTATTTATAATACTGAAAGTTTATTATGAATCAAATTTGTTAAAAAACTCTTGACTTTATTGATTTTAAAGAATATATAAAAGGTATTGAATAAATTAAACTGATTTCAAAAAATTGATTATTCTATATTTTTATTTTATTGAATTCAGAGATTCTAAATTCTCTTTTGTAAAATCCGGGTTAAGTCAATTTTTTCATGTTTAATATTTTGATGAAGTCACTGATGTTAATGTCTATTATGTATTTTTATTATAAAACTATTATTAGAACTTTCTTGAACTCTAATAACTAATACTATAATATTGGATTTTTATATCTAATAAATTTAATAAGAAAATTTATATAATTATTAAAGTTATTGATATTATAGATTTTGATCTTCTTTATTTTAAAAATAAAATCTTTTTTTTAATTAAATTTTGAATTTATTTTATAATAGTCAATTAATATTTTTAATCCACTTTTTATTGATACTTTTTTTTATGAGCAGATAAACTTTTATATTTTGATGGAAATATTATAATCTATAATAATTAGAATAGTTATACTTTAAGTGACTATATATAGAACAATAAAAATAGCCAATATTTCTGTTCTAGTTGTTGATGACTATAATGTTACTTTTGCTGAGAATTGCTTATTAATCTTGGTATTCTTTATTAGAATCCATGTGAAACTTATTTCTAATTCACTATATTTTGTTAGCTTCTTAAAAGAGCTATTTATATAAAATATGAAATAGTAATTTATTTTGTTTTATTATATCTTAGAATATCTATCAATTTATTTTGACATTATTTTAATTGAATAATTTGTTTAATTAATATAATCTTTCAATTTTCTACTTCTATTTCTATTTCAATAGAGTTAGTATTAAAAGAGGCTATTCTTTAATGGCTTATATGTATCTTCCAATCTATAGATTAGGATAGGTTTCTTAAGTTTTAGCATATAGAAATTTACAGCTCACTTATGTCTCTTTTTGAGAGACAAAATTTATAGCTCTTTATTTTAATAAAAACAAAAGTTATGAAATACTATAAATCAATGATTTGAATAATAAAGAACAATTATAGATAGTTTTTTTAAGTTATTAATTTAAAAATTTTAATAGTTCTTAAGAATAAATATTTGAATTTGTCTTTTTTTTCTTCTTTAGAAATCTATCTTTATTTGTAGAATTGCTTAGAAGAAAAATTTTCAAACTCTTTTTCAAACTCTTTTGTTTATTTAAATATGAAAGTAAATAGATTTATCTAGATAACACTTTGAATAACCAAACTATTATATCTAAATAAAGAAGGATACAATTATTAATAGGATTATATAAAAGTTGATATAAAATAAAAAAGATTTTATTATTTGAAAACTTAATTTTTTTATATTGATATATAAGATATTAGAAGAGATTATTCAGAATCAATGATATTATTTCAGTTTATATATCATAACTTATTCAGTTTATTCTATATAATAACTTTTATAAGATCCTGGTTTACTATTATTTTTTTAAGTATATTTTTGAATTAGAAAAAGATTAGTTCCTTGTGTTTATTCTAAAGATTTTGCTCTCTAATCTTTAAGTATTATTAGAATAATATTAATAAGTTGATCTATAAATATAATCTTATATTTTCTTAAATATAAAATAGTTTTTTTATACTTTTTATTATCTTGCAAAATTAATTTAATAGAGAGGATATCTTCTTGATAGTTGAAGATATTTTTCT
Source organism: Acaulospora colombiana (assembly GCA_910592055.1). Lineage (NCBI taxonomy): Eukaryota > Fungi > Glomeromycota > Glomeromycetes > Diversisporales > Acaulosporaceae > Acaulospora > Acaulospora colombiana. The sequence goes on from CAJVPT010001243.1 coordinate 17,588, forward strand.
ATTTTTAACTTTAAGATATAATATATAATTTATTGGCTAATATTAGTATTGCAACTGTAAAGTTTCCTTTAATTAAGTTTATTGGATTCTATAAGATTATCTAAGATATTTTCTAACTTTAGCATTTAATTTGACTTTGTTTTAAATAAATTATAGTGGCAATACTGAAGATATTATTGTTATTAAACTGATAAAATAATAATAATATGTATGCTTTCTAGTATATTTATCAGATGCTTTTGAATCCATATATTTTTTTATTATAAATGCAACTATTTGATATTATTCTATAGATAAAAACTTTGTTTTTAAATTTTTTTGGTACATAACTGTAAGATTGTTATAAGTCTTTTTATCAAAATATACATATTATATTCTATATTTTATTTATAAGATAAGAATTTTATTTATGTAATGGAAGATATATACCAGTAAAATTCCTTTAACTAGGTGTGGCTGCTGGAAGATATCGAAAGTTACACAACAAGACTGAAAAGTCACATAAGAACCTGGGGTCCACCATTAGCCATTCTATATTATGTGGGTGGATAAAAATCAAGACTGAAAGAAAGAAAGCATTAAGCAAGACACTGGATCCAAGTAGGTGATAAGTACCTCAGATGGTCACAAGAAAATAATCAAGAGCATAGATAGATAAGTTCTTCAGACTATCAGGAAGAAGAAAAATATTCCAGAAGAGTTGATTTCTAATGAAAAAAGTGTTCTAGTCAAGGTTCTTTAGAGGATATGGAGCAATTTTAAATTTCTTTTTTCTTTTTCATTTTCATGTAAGTATGTTTGCATATTTTTAGATATCACCCTTTCCTTTTATTTTCCCTTTCCCTTTTGTAGTTTCTTGAATTCAGTTCCTTGAAGAATAATAAGCAGTGACAACCTACTAGTAATGATGGATAAGTTAGAAGGGTCTTCATCCAAAACTTAGTTCAGAACGAAATATTGTCCCCAAGATTGCACTTAGAGGCTAAAGCTTCTTTGAGAATTGAAAGCCATTGATGAGTGTATCAGTACAAGATTTTAGTTTAGCCATAATGCAATTGTCCTATGTATCTTAATCAGTTTTCTTAATGATTAATAAACACACAGTGCTGACTTGACCATGGGTATTAAAAAAAAAAAAAAATAAGAACTTTATTTATAATATAATAAATGTTTTTCAATTAGCTTTTTCTTATTTATTTATTTTTTTTTTTTAACCTTCTGTCAGGCTAGTTATATGTGCTTTATTAAATAATTGTAAGCTATATATTGTATATGTGTTGCTAAAGCTAAATCTCTAACTAATTCAATCATTAAAGTTTTATATTTATCTAGGACTCTAAGTACAACTTCAGGAATGATTTATTACTCCATTAATAGTTCGGGTGGAAACCCTTCCAATTTCTAATATTATTGTCCACAAGTCACTACTATAAATCACTGCACAAGGTTCTGACGAGAATCAAAATCCAATTACTTTATTCCATATTTAATCACATTTCTTTATAATTTTTACAATATTTTTTGTTTTCACACACACTCTCTTTTTTTCTTTGCCTTATACTTTTGTGACTAGAATTATCTTGCAGATCTTGCCTTCTTACTTCCTGGACCTTCTTATATTTTACTCTTTTATCAATTCTTTGTTCTTATTCCTATTCAGTAATCTTTTCACATCTTATGTTTTAGACTTGTTTTTAGATCTACTGTAGTTATACACCTTCTTTTATACTTTTAGAATCTATTTTTTTGCCATTGTTTTAAGCTTCTTTCCATGACAATTTAGGTTAGCAGCTTCTTTGATTGCATTACCTTCTAGTAATCTTATGCAAAAGTTAAGAGTACTTGAACCAGTTTGCAAGACTGATTCTATTAGTTTGGAGATTCATTTATCTAATTCATCTTTTCTCTTCTATTGTTAACTGCTAGTTGTATTATTTTTTTATCTGCTTCCCTTTTATATTTTTGATACAACTTGTCAATTCTTTAAGGAAAATCTTAAATCCTTTTTGTCACGCCACTAGGATCTCAATCTTATGACTTAAGTATTCTAATAAATGTTCTAGTGTTTTTTGATGCTGATTGCATACTATACATTTTGCTTGCTTGCATAGATCTAATCTTCTTATTACTAGCTTGCTTAGTGTAAGTAGTTTATTATTGATCAATTTAACCAGGAAGCTTTTTCTCTGTAAGCTTTTAAAGGAGGTATCCTATGTATTTCCATCCTTTAACCTATCCCATATCAAATACCATAAGTAGGTTTAATGCTTGTAAACTTGATAATGCTATTTTGTCTCTGTTTTGTGTTACTATGTTTATGATAGAGCCATTAATCTTTTATTGATTTATTTGATGAACTGTCATATTGAACTATTTACCACTTCTTCTTGCCACATAGTTTCTATGAGTATCTTGCTTGATTTAAGACTTTTTTATTCTATTGCTGATAGCTTTAATACCTTTTTGATCAGTCGGTCTGCTTCTTTATTCCATAGATCATTAGAGTGGACTTTATTATTGGTCAATGTTAGTTGGATATATTTTTTCTTTACAAGATCTAGCATTCTTGCCTATAATGAACAATTATTTTCTTTTAATCATCTTTTGTGTATTATCTTCAGATCTTTTTTCTCTAGCTTTTTTAATTTAGAGATGCAGACTTGATTATCTATGAAGATCTTAACTGTACTGTTTATCAGAGTTATTAAAGCTATTGTAACTAGTACCACCAGTTCTACCTTTGTGAATGAGGACTGGTTTTTAACTTCTATCTAAAATTTACTTTCTTTTTTAGCTTCTTCTGTTTGTATTTATGTTGCATCCATTTTTGCATTTTCATTTCTATGGTTGATTAAGGATCCATTAAAGTAGAAGGTCAACTTCTCCTGTGATTCTTGATTGTACTAGAAATTTCAAGTAGATAATCTTAATATACTCCTTGCTTAATATTGTCTCAAAGTATTTCTTGTTTCAAATTTTCTATTAATACTTGTTTCCTTTTTTCAATTTAGTCATTTGTCAGATCTTGGGTTTCTGGAACTATACTCTTGATCATTATACTATCTAGTTCTAATAGGAAACAAGAAACTTTTAGTGATTGTGCTCTCCTATTATTTTTTTGATAATTTAAGAATGATATAGTATAGACCAAATCTGATTCTATTTCTATACTACATTTATTTCCATTTCTATTATTTAGTAAGTATCCTGTATATTTGGTAAGAACTGTCTCTAAACTATCTTCTATTTCCTGATAGTTGAAATAAAGAATTATCGTAGTACTTTGGCTATTCTCTTGAATCAATTTTTTTCATACTATTTGTTGATTTTCTTTTTGGGCAACTATTCAGGTTTTCTTTCTTTTATCTCTGCCAGGTTCAGATTTAGTACATTTTGATAGCCATTTTTCTTGCCAGCCCTTTTTCCAAATTGTTGTGAGATCTTCTATACTTTCTTTAGTTGTAGTTCTTTATATAATATCATATCATCCTTGGATAGAACCTTTGCTAGTGTGCTGGATAAGTTAAATCATTCTTCACTTTCTAAATTTTGTAAAGTTTTAGTTTATCAGCTGGTCTATATACATTAACCTGTTATTTCGCAAAGATGATATTGCCTTTCTATATTCTTCTAGTATTAAGTGTTCTTGAATTGGACTATTGTCTTTAGTTTATTTGAAAATATTATTCCACTTCTAGCTTTGGAAAGTTAATCCCAAGTCCTTAGTTAACTTTAGAACTTGTAATATGAAATTTCTTTTATCATTAAAGTGACCTAGAAATTCATATAAAAAAAGATTGTGAGGCTCCCATTGCTTAATCTACACTTGTTTCAACCTGATAATTGTAATAAGCCCTACTGAACCCTGATCATTTATTTTATTATAGAGTCCAGTTATTTGGTTTTCTTTTTGAAGCATCCATATACTTTTAAGATTGTGTATCTTCGAATAGTAGATCACATTGTTGGGGATAAATCTATATAAGGCTACTTTGTTATTGAAGAGCTTGCAATATACTGTTATCAAGTTATTGCATATTTTCTAGAACAATATGTTATACTGCATTCTAAACTCTATTCTTGGAATCAATACTCTATTTAGTATATAAAGGACTGGCTTATTGGTTATTTTCTTGTTTTTGAGAACTCTCATACAGTATTGATTTCTTTTAATACTCTTTCTTTAAGTTCTATTGCAGTTTTTTTATTGCCTATCCAAATTCCTAGAAATCTTGCTTGCTCTCTCCTATCTAGTTCTCTGACTACTTGTTTATTAATTCTAGTATAAACTTTTTTTGGATAGGAGTTAGAGTTGTTGACAATTACTAGTATTAATTTATTATTATTAATCTAAGAGTTATTTGCTTTGTAAAAGATTCTTGCTATCTCTAAGATTTTTTTCATATCTTCTTTGGACCTTGCACTAGTCGAAATTATGTCATTCAGCAGTTGAATTATTGTTAAATTTGATTAAATTTAATAATAAAAATATTGTCAAATTCTTTTCGATTGCTGCCACTCAGCATATTACATTTTGGCAATAAAGTGGCAATCAAAAATTCGGCAATCAAAAATTCAGCAATCAAAAAATCAGCAATCAAAAATTCGGCAATCAAAAATTTGACAATCAAAAAATTCCGCAATAAAAAATTTATTAATTAAAAGTTTACCAAAAAATTCGTCAAAAATTCAATAACTATTTAACAAAAATTCATTAAAAGTTCATTACAAATTATTTATTAAATATGATATTAATTTATTAACAATTCATCAAAAATTCATCAACTATTTATTAAAATTTATAAAACTTGCAAAAAAAATCCTTTATATTTATAAATTATTTGGTATTATTTATATAATAATACATAATT
>CAJVPT010001244.1:0-22446 GCA_910592055.1 Acaulospora colombiana
AGGCCTAGGAGGCCCAAGTGGCCCATTTTTACAAGTATATAAGCAGTCATAATTCGCTCAAAAGTAGGATAAGTTTATAGATAGCTTCACTTGACTTTGGAAGTTTAGAAATAACTTTACTTTTCTTTTAGGAGATTGGATATCTTTTTTTGATTTTAGGACTAAAAGAATTGTCCTAGTTTTCTTGATTTATTAATAAACTTGGGTTCTAAGCGAACCATATTTCTTGTGAAACACTGTATGATACTGTTTAAAGAATTCTTGGTGAATCTCTTTTTGAATATTTCTTTATTATAAACCGTTTCTTTAAATCTTTCTTTGGGAATTGTCCTTTTAAAAGCAATTTCACTTGGATACACCAGTCAAATATAAATTTGATCACAGTGTCAAGAAAGGTGTTATCCTGTACTGGCCTGGCTGAGAGCTTGTGGAGTTGAGGTTGGGTCTCAAAAAACTTACTGTAAATCAGTGTTTTTGTGTTTTTCTTTCTTCTGTAAAGAAAGAAACTTTGTGTAAAAAAGATAGATTTTCTTTAAATCTCCTTGATATTTGTTGCTGATTGGTTGTATATAGTATAAGCTTGCTTAAGAGCAAAGGTTTTTATATGTAAAAGTGTTTTCTTGTGTATGTACAACTGACTTCTCTTGTTTTCCAATAAAATTATCAAAAAAGAAAATTTTTAAGAAAACTGGGGATCAGCGGAAAGAGTTTATCAAAGTTTTAAAAATTATATATAACCTATCAAATAAATTATAGAAATATAAATTAAATATAAAGTAGAACTTGCATGGAAGAAAAATAGCCAAATCCAAAGTCATAATGGCAAACCATTTTAATAGTATATTAAAATGGCTAATAATAATATTTTTATTATAATATTTAACAAAATAGCTGAATAAAAATTTTTTATTATAAATAAAAGATAAATAATTAAAAATAAAATGTATTAATTTAGAAGAATGAAAATAAAATTCTGAATCAGACAAATATAAATTTTATTAAATTGTAATATAAATGAATTAGAAAAAAGTTTTTTAATATAATTAGTCATAAATAATAAATTATAATTTAAAATTTTGAAAAATAATTAAAATATTGAATTTTAATTATATTATTTTTATTTTATAAAAATTTTTTCTTGTTTTAATTGAACTATTATCAATTTTAAAATTCTCTTTAAAATTTATAACAATAATATATAATATAAATATTACCAATTTAAGAGAATTTTTATATAATTTTTATTGTTGAATTTAAAATAAAGATATTTTTTATAAAAATCAATTTTAGTTTGTAATTGATTAATAATAAAATTATTTTTTCTATTATTAGAATTAATTTGTTAGATTTAATTTTTAATTTTTTTCTTTTAATACAAATTGAAATTTTGAAAATAAAGTTTATAAAATTTGCTTAAACTCAATTTTAAATTAGAATATTGGATTTTTGATTTATTATAAATTGTTTTTTTAGGTTTTTTTAAATAATAAATTATAGATGAATTATAATTGATAGTAATATTTTTCAAGAAGTAAGAAGTTTAATAGAAGAATATACTGTATGAAAGTTAAAAATCTAAAATTTTATAAAAGCAACTTAATAATTAATTCAAAAGTTTTTTTTATTAATTTTTAATTTAAAAGAAGAAATAATTCTTTAATAATTTAATAAATTAAATATTAAATTATTAATTTTTTTAAGAGCAGTATTAAATTGTTTATTGTTAAAATTGAAACCAAGATTTTTTAATTCTAATTTATTATATAAATTAGCAATTAATAATAAAATATTAGATTTATATTTAATAGAAATAGAGTATATATGGTTTTAATATTATTAAGAACTTGTTTAACCTTTAATATATTTTATATATTAAAAAATTTTTTTTTCAATATAAGAATTATTTAAAAAACAATTATAAAATTGATTTATTTTATTATAAATAATTGTGAAACAGTATTATATACAGTTGCTTTCAAAAGTTTAAGTCCACTTATTATAATTTTCACTAGTTAAAAAATATTTATTCTGTATAATGCCACTTATGCAACATTTGTCAAAAAAATAAATAATTCAACACATTAATGACATAAATAAATCATCAATCAATTTTTACTATATAATTTGACATATAATTTGATATAAATAAATTGTCAATCAATTTCTATTATATAATTTGGTATAAATAAATCGTCAATCAATTTCTGCTATGTAATTTGACATTATCTGCCATATTTGTACTATTTTTACTATATATTTTATTAAAATTTTCCTTAAAAAATTATTAACATTTATCAAAATTCACACATTTAACAAATTTTAATTATATATTATATTTACGATTTAAAGGAATTATGGCTAAATATTTATGAGAGTCTTGTCTATTTGAGGTTTTATATATAAATGAAATAAATCGATCAAAAATATTATGAATAGGGATTATGTATTCACATCTAACTAGATAAAATTCAGTACTCACAATTCAACATTCATATCATTTTCAGATTCAAAATAAAATCTATTTTTGCTAAATTAACCAGTTTGTACCATCAAATAAAGGCTAATTGATATTCAATAACATTATTTAGAAAGTTTGCCAAATATGTAAAAAAAATTGAACTTGTTTCAGATATAAATTGACACTTTCATCCATCATGATTCACGAATCTAGATAATATAAATGAGCCCTTAATATTTCGTGAGGACATAATAAAATCGAATATTTCACTCCCAATTTGGTATTTATTATATTGATCTGCTCTATTTTGAATAATTATCAAATTTTCATTATCTTTCATAAATAGTCTCTGAAAGTTCATGGTTTTATAAGATGCCTTATAGTATTCAACTAATATATTTAATATTTCAGCAGATACCTCTAAATTTGATTTTTTCAGATATAAGAATTCATCTGAAAAATGTTCAAATCAATTGATTATTGTTTTGTGAATATTATGTATTATTTAAAATTCGATATAACTCGTTATCTGAAAATTAATCTAGTTCAGAATTAAGTCAATATTTGGTTAATTATTTAAAATTTCAAGCCTCTAGTTATTAGGATAGAACATGGATAGATTAATAATTCAATAATTATTCATCAATCTTCATATTAATTCAGGTTCAATATTTCAGTGACTATTAGACAATGAACCTAGATTAAAAATTCATTAGAATTCTACTTTTGAATGTTAAATTTGTTTAAAAAAACCTACCTAATATATCATTCATTCTCTCAAATAAAAAGTATCAAAATGCATACAATGATCCATAATAATATGCACATTCATATAAATATAATAAAAGATAAAGATTTAGAGTAATTTTTTCTTTTCTATATTTTCATTCTATTAGTTTAATCATTGTGACTAATCTTTTGTGAGCCTCATTTAATGAATTTCGTCTTAAAATTTAGCATACTAAGATTTAACAAATCTTGATAAAATTCATCAGAATTTGATGATCCATATCTAAAAAATGCTTCCATAGAATGATAGTTATATATATTATGAAAAAATTTCTCCACTAATTGGCAGTAAAGTTCAAAAATCCTTTGCCACTATTTACTTTTCTCAGAATTCAACCAATATCTAATAGCACTTGAAAAATTTCTATCATTGATTGTATTTTATACAATGCATTATTCGTCAGTATCTCTTCTTCGATCTATATTTGTTAACAAGCTATTTATCAATATCTAAGAAAAGACAGTGCATAGAATTGATAACTAAATATCAAATTGGATCAAAATAAGATAGGCAAAGAAATTCAGACTATCTGACATAATTCTTACTGACAAAATATTTTTGTACTGCATTTGAGCTATAGTATCTCTATTCAATAGAATCTCATTTATGTGTTATCAAATCTCTCAGTATAAACTATTCATTTATATCCTCCATGCCATCAAAATTATAATGATTATTTTCATAATTGATATTCTTCTTGTAACGATAACATAATACTAGTGCTGAAATATATCCATACACTTTTTATGCAACAGGAATATTACACGAAATTAAAATTAAGATCACCTGAATTATTTTTTCCTCTTCATTTTCAGCAGTTGAATCAAGCTTTATTCCTTGTCATAGTTGCATCAATTCATCGATAATTAGAGAAAAGTAATGGTTTATTTGATATAAACTTGGTTCACTAAAACCTGGTAATATACCAAGAATCAATATATTTTTATGTTTAAATCATATTTCAAGTAACAAATTTGTGATAGTCACATATATAACTTCAGTATTATACACTTTATTATCGAATGGTTGAAACTAGTCGATATTTAGTACCAATTCCAAATGTGAATCAGTTGTCTCTTTGCTAAAAAATAATTCTGGGCTTTCATCTTTAAAAGTTTTCCAAATATCACCATAATAGATATTATATAGAAGTTCATCAATGCTTGATTGATCTACTCAATGCTGAAGATTAGATTCAAAATTTAGATTTTGATATATTTGCAACAATTGATATCAAATAGTAAAATATAGAAAAACTAAATTGAACTAATTAATTATATTTCCATTTAATAATTCTGATTGTGTAGACAGTATAGAATTGCAAGTTTTTTTCATTTTATTGCTGAATTAAGAAATTCAATATAAATACATTTTATGATCGATAGTCAATTGTTTTTTTGAAAACCAAGAACATTATCCAGTCTGTATAATTTGTGAAATCTTTGACATGTCACAAAACTAACAAATTGATCTGATAATTCAAGTTTATTATTGATGGTATACAAAGACCCACAAAAGAGCTCAAATTCTTTACTACCAATTTCAATTAGCATCAATTTTATAAATTTTAGCAGTGCATCTGTTGCACTATTCGATAAATTAAATCTAATTCTATAGTTTATAATTTACAACAAAATCTGCATAAAATAATTATCTAAAAATTTACTAGAATTTTATAAATATTTGTATTTTGATGCTAAATAATCTTCGAATATATTATCTATTTCTTTATTATTATCAACTTCAGATTCATCATTTTTAGAACTTGCATCATTCAATTTCAGATTTTGTTGATTGTTGCCTAATGACATAATTCGACTTGATAAAATATTTCTCGTTTTGTATCAAAATGTGAATTCTTTATTTGTTGAATTTTCACCTTTTGTTTTTTGATATCTATGTAAAAATTCTGTTCATGAGTCAACAAATGATCTATTGCATTTATTACAGTTGCAAGTAATTTTCACTTTTTTTAAATTTTTTCTTAAACTTTCATTAAGTAAAACTAAAATTAAATGCTTTCTTGATATTTTGAAAATTGGCAAATAGTAACATAAAGTGTCAAATTTGTAATTGATATATTAAATAGCTTTGAATTATAATATAATATAAGTGTAATATGACAAATAATATATAATATAATATAGTATATGACTCTGAATATAATATAATATAATGAATAATAGTATAATATTGTATGCAGCCTCAAATTGTATTAAAACAATACAAATAATTTTATTTAAATATTTTTTTAATTTAATATTTCTTTCTGATACCTAAAATGTTTGAACAAAAAAAACCAACTGGACATGCTTTTTATAAAGAACAGCTGTCCTCACCTTCGCAACCTTCGCAACCTTCGCAACCTTAGCAACCTTTGCAACCTTTGCAACCTTTCCTGCTATTACAAACTTCCTTCACATCAACTGTATCAGAAGTGGCAACAGTTCATTCAGTAATACCTGATGTTGAATCTTCAATCCCTACCATGGCTGTTGAATTGCTTAGAAGAAGGTTATTTATTGTATTGCCTGAAATATTGACATCTGAAGTTGCACAAATATCAATGCCGGAAGTTGAAAATTGCTACCTGAAACTCAAACCAGAGAGGATATTGAAAAAGGTTAGAATTAAATTATTGTCAAATTATCAAAATTTACCTTTATTAACCAATCGATTTATTTAGAAAATGAAGAATTATGTACACAGGCCAAAACACTAGAAAGAAAAAATGCAAAACAATTAGATCTAATGGAATATATTAATATCAAGTTTTCTGAAGAATCAGAGCAGCAAAAAAATGAAATAGAAGATTTAAAAAAGGAAATTAATTGGCTCAAATCTGTAAAACCTGAACTTGATTCTATAGTTGTTATAAAATCTAAAGCAGTTGATATATCAGAATCTGAAAGTTTGCCAAGTTTAGGAAAACACCGAAGAATTTAACCTAGGAGAAGTAGTAAAGAGACAAAACTGGTAAAACCAGTTACTAAAGATGAGTCGAAATCAGAAGAAGTGAGAGCAGAAATGAAGGCCTTAATAAAAAACATTTTTGACGAATATAAACTGAGGGTTAATGAAGTTTTCTCAAGTGATATGAATAAAAAAATATTATAACGGTTGATATCTGAATTAATAAAATCCATGGCCCTATATTTTAATCCTTTACAAAAGCAAATAAATAAATAGTTAGATGCTTTACATCACCATAAAGAGGAAGATATTGAAAGGCATAAACTGGAAAACTGAAAGTAGACAATTATCACTTACATGCAAATAGCTAGTTAAATAAAGTATGATTAATAATATTCTGTATTTATACTATCTTCAAATATTAATTTTTAACAAATAATTAATAAAATGGTATGAAGAATTAAAAGCACACAGTCACTTATTGAATGAAGATCAAAGAAAGTTGCCAAATATCAGGATGAATTAACTGATTTAATTAAAGAAACAAAGATGCATTCATCTGAAGAAAGTGATACTGATCTGGGAAATGCCACTAAAAGAAAAATAAATGTATATAATTACAATTGACATTCTGAAGAGTTATTTTTTGGCAAAATATTTTATGTCAAATAATTATAATATTAATCATAATTACTTATAGTTAAAGAATTTGTTGAAATATTTGAATAAATATTCGAAATCAATTTAAGCATTTCAGCTGACTTGTAAAGATATTATAATGATTCATATTTCTATGACATAATACTATCAGAAGGCTTACTGAATTGGGCATATATTTTGAAAGAAATTTCAGAATGTGAACAAGAAAAAAGACAGAAAAGGTAAAAAATTGATAGATAAATCCAAAAGATGAAAAATTACTAAATATAAGAAATTATTAATGTATTCAGAGGATAAAAAACAAACTGGAGAAAGTGCATGAATAGATAAAATTTGAGAAACAGTTAGGTTAGAAGAAAAAAATAAAAAATCTCAAAAACATTTGGTAAGGTAAAACCAATTGGGATTAGTTTTAAAAGAGTCCAGCTAGAATTTTTAAAGGAAAAAGAAAAGCAAGTAGAAAAGGAGAAAGAGGAGAAAGAGAAAAATGATGAATAATTTAGTCAATTGATTTTATAATTTTTTAATAAATTTCATAAAATTTGAATTTTTTGCGGCAATAATTTTTTTGTTGAATTTTTTTCTACAATAATTTTTTTTGTCAAATTTTTTCTGCAGTAATTTTTTTGCTGAATTTTTTGCCACAATATCAATTTTTTTGTGAATTTTTTACTACAGTATCAATTTTTTTGCTGAATTTTTGATTGCAGTATACAAAAAATTTTTTTGCCACAATATTGTCAGATTTTGTGTTGAATTTTTTTTATAGTATACTGATATTTTTTGCTTATTTTTTGTCAATATTTTTAATGCCAAATGGCAGCAATCATAAATAATTCGTCAAACTTTTTATTATTAATTTTTGTCAAATTTAGCAATAATTTGATAGCCAAATGACACAATTTCGACTAATGTTACCTTCTAAAAAAAAAAAAAAACTAATATAGAACCTAACTAGTATTAAAAAAATTTCAAATTTATAAGTATTAAAAATTGTTAAATAAGAATCTAAATTTTTTCTTTTATTAACTATTGACTAAAAACTAAAAACTATAAGTTTAATATTTATAAATTATTTATCAAAGTATTATATCTCTTTGTTTTTGAGAGAAAGGAATAAAACAAAAGAAAAGAAATTATTTATTCAAAAATTTGATAGAACTTGCAGTTAGAAAAATATCTTAAAATCTTTGATAAAGTTAACAAATTTAATTCTAAAGGTAATATCATCTTCAAATATAGGCTACTTATTTAATAAAATACAAAATCTTTAAAAATAAGTTAAACCTTTTAAAAGATTCTTTTATTTTAATAATAGTTTAAATATTACTAATAGCTTTACAGCTATTTTTGAAAATAAGCCATGTAAAGAGGTTTATAGAAAAAGTTTTAATTTATAATTCTCTTACAAATTATAAATTAGAATTAAAAAAACTCACTAGCTAAAAAAAAAACTTTTTATTTATCTTATCTGTTTTTATAAAATAAAACAAATTTTTATCTATCTATAAAGACTAAAGAAATCTACTTAACTATTAAGAATAGATAACTTTAATAGTAAAAATAATTAAAGAGTCTTATAATTTTTATCAAGATAAGATGGACTTGTAATAAAATTACTTTCAATAGTTAAGTTAACTTATCTAACTGAAGTTAAGTATAGTTACTAGTCAGATTATATAATAGTTAATATAAAATAAAAAAATTTTTATTGTTTAGGAATATTGTCTTTTTTACTACTGTATATCAATTAGAATATTAAAATAGATTATTTAATATATTTTCTTTCTATTAAGATTTGTTAAAATTGATTTGATTTTTATATTGTAGTTTTTTTAGTTAAGATTATATAATAATTTTTATAGAAAATCTTGAATTATTATGATTTTTTTATAAACTTTTTTGTATTATAAGGGAACTGATCTCTCGCATCTATTATAGAGAATCTGAATTACTCTCTATTCCTTGAAAGTTATTATAGTAGTATTAAGAAATTGATTTAGAAACATAATCTTAGATTTTCATAATATTGAAATGGCTTTTTTATATTTCTTTTTATTCTATAATATTGACTTAATAAATAGAGTATCTTTTTGAAAATTAAGGATTTCTTTTTATTTTCAACTTTGTAATATAATTTGTAACTTTTTGATTAGAACTTATATTTATTATAGTTAAAGATAAGTCCCTAAAGGGAAAGACAGGGACAAAAGTCAAATGTCCCTTACTAGTAAACATTAAAATTTTTAAATTATAAACTATAAAAAAACTATACACAATTGTTCTTAATTATTCAAATTATTAATTTATAATATTTTCTGATTTTTGTCTCTATTAAAGTGAAGAGTTATGAATTTTGTCCCTCAAAAAAGGATATAAGTGATCTGTAAAATTTTATATGCTAAATTTTTTTTTTTTTTTTTTTTTTTTAAAAAAAATTCAGCTCAATCTTCGGTTGGCTTTTTATTAACTTTAAACTCGATATTATATATGTATTATCTACTTTAGAGCTAACCACAAATTAGAAATTATACTAACATATATGTTGAAAAATTTGTATGCAAAGATTCCTCCCGATTCGGATCTCCTATGAGAACCTTCGTGGTATGTTGCCTCATATATAGGGAACTAACTTGCCTGGGCCAAGCTAGTAAATGTATTCCTTATAGTTGTTATCAAGGAAGTGTAACTAAAAAATAGAAAAGGGCTGCTGAGCAATGACCTAAAATTTTCTTTTCTATCAACCGTCCACTGAGACTTTCATCATGAAAAGAACCAACATCTATGAATTATCTGCCAAAGTGTGGTGTCTAAATCTTCGAAAGGGAGAGGAGGAGGGGTTGTCTTTCTTTATAGGGGTTGGAAATAGTTTCAGAACTTCATGTTCTGCCTAGGGGATTACTTATTCAAAGAACCGGGCAGGACCTATGGCTAGGGGGGTACCTTGAAACCTATGGAGGGGTTGTCGACCTAGTCCTAAAAATAGTACCAGCTTCAAACATATGCTGCTTATTTAAGAAGGTGCAAATCTTCCAAAGTCAGGCTAAGTCTTTAGGGGGTCTACCAATCTGGCAAACATTTCCATTCGAGTACTCTCACTAAGAATAAGATTGGTGGGTACCACTAGTGACCATAGAAGGCCAGCTGGAGGAGAAGTCATGTTGGAATTCTTGATATTGTTCTTCAGTTTGTGGTCCTCCCACAAACTATGGATCAGGAACAAAAAACCCATTGGCTGGGAAAAACTTCCTGTTCACCTTGTTTGTTTTTATTTAAAACAGAGCAGATCTTTACCTATCTGCCAGAGCTACGAAAATCTACTTGGTTACCAAGGATAGGTGACTTCAATATCAAAACCGATTGAAGTGTCTTGTAACCTTTACCATGGTTAAATAGACTCTTTCATTTGAATTTCCATTGATATAGGAGAAAACATGTCCTGTATCCACCCGCGGATCAGGAAACGACTTACGATGGACCCCAGGTTCTTATGGAGCTGAGAAAATGCATTCAGACACATGAAGTGGCCAAAAGGAGCTTGTTTATTAATCTTGTCTAACGTGTTTTGCGCTAGTCAATCAGAGTTGGTGAGATCTGTGCTACCCGAAATTTCAGGGTCAAACTAAGGTAGCCAAAATTCCCCAGAAAATCATGAAAAAGGTAGCTCTGAGAGGTCAAGAACCAACAGTCAAAGGGGAAAAAGGTAAGTCCTTTAACTAAAGGCAGAAACCTTTGTTATTTCCACCATAGCTGAAAGGTAAGGGGTACACAGTATTGGTCCTTCTTCCTTTAGGAACTTTCCTGGCATGGATAGTAAAGGTAGGAGCTGGACTTTATAGGTTACAAGAGTTCAGTTTATTCAAAGGTGATTGTAAACAAGAAGGAAGGGAAAGGTGAGAGAGTTATAAGGGAACTCTTTGAAATAGTTTAAAGAAAGTGGTAAGACTTTATTAGTATAGAAGTATAAAACTTTTTGTGAAAATCTTTTTGTGTGTGGTCAGAGGATCAGCGGAAAGAGTTTTTGTGAAAAAAATATCAAAATTTTATATGCTAAATACTTTAGGAACCAATCATTAATTATAGTAATACTTGAAACATAATTATTATTAAGTTTATAGAATAATTCTGATATGTGATTTTCTAATTATATTTCCAAATACTTTTAAGAACTTATATCTTTCTATTATGAATGCAACTGTTTGAAATAGTTTTGCAAATTAAGACTTTATTCTTAAATACTTTTTTATATATAGTTTTAAGATCATTGCATATTTTTTTTCTCAAATATATATATTTTTTTCTATATTCTATTCTTGAGATTAAAACTTTATTAATAAATCAAATATAAAAATATAACTTCAACAGCCTTCTTCAAATTGACAATTAAGAAAATAAGACCAAATCATGAAAAGAAGTACTAATCAAGACCTAAATTCATTAAATATAGAAGAGCCATTAAACTCAATACATTGTTTAAAAAGATAATGCTAATCAAAGCACATAAAGACATATAGATCCTCAATATAGTGATATAAGAACATAATAAAAAACACTACTTTAAATTTTAGATTGACAACTTATGTCTACAATATAGTATAGAGAACATGTCCAGGTCAAAAATTCAAAAAGAAATTCAGGATACAATTGAAATACTCAAAACAGTTTGCCAAAATGAAAAAAGTAAGAAAGCAAAAGAAGAGATCAAAAAGTATTAGAACAGATTGTGATAATTTCAAAGACATCCAATAAAAAATAATTAACTCAATCTTAGATAGAGAAAGAGTTAAAATAGGTTTAGATTGAGTCAAAACTATAAATAATAGACAAGAATATATTACAATAAATAAAATAAAAATAAAAAGAGAACTTTGAAAATATTTTAAAGAAGTCTTTAAAAAACGAAGTACTAATTTTGATCATCTGATTAAGGACTGGAAAAAGGAGTATGAATCTAGAATAGACATTAATCACATATGGTACAAAGAACTTCTAACTTCTATATTCCAAGAAAAACTCCAGCAAGCTCTATAAACATTACCAAACAATAAAGCTTCTGATAAATTACAAATATATTATAAAATGCTCAAGAAACTAAGTATTCAAGATAAAGAATATCTTCAAAAGATATTGAACAAGTTTCTAGAACTTGAAACTACTCCTGACAGATAAAAACAAAGCCACATTTATCCAATCATCAAGTCAAAAACATAGGATTGCAAATTATAAAATATGAGGTCAATTGTTTTTCTTGAAGTTACTTAAAAATAGTTTACAAAAATTCTTATCAATAGACTAAGTAATATTTGCAAAACATATAATGTTGTGAAGGATCCAAACTTCACAGATTTACCTGAAGAAAGTATAGTAGAACCTATACAAGTATTGAATAATATTTGTAAGGAAGCCAGAGACAACAAAAAAGAATTATAGATATTCTTCCAAGATACAACCAAAGTATATAATACTATAAGTCTAAATATGTTACAAAAGGTAATAGAAAGAATCAAAATTCTGGTAGGATTCATCAAAATTATTAAAGGTCTTTTTGCAAATAGAGAATTCAAGATGCTATACAAAAATGACCTAATAGAATTAATAGTAGCAAGAGATAATATAAATCAAGGGGAAACTATTTCACTACTACTATGGAGAATATTTTATAATCCTTTATTATACAAAATTCAAAATGACAAAGACAAAGAATATATGATGTCAGTCAAATAGAACCCAGATTTTGATGAAATGAAAGAATATAAACTAGAATCTAGATATACAGCAATAGTTTTTATGGACAATACTACATGAATAGCTAGATCAAAAGAGAATATAAAACAAATCTTAAAAACAGCAAGAATCTTTTACAAAATCAACAACTTTCAGATTAATAGTAGTAAATCAGTTTTTATTACTATTAACAACCCTAGCTAATATCCTGAAAGTATCAAAGCTGGAATAAACAAAGAAGAGATAAAAGAGTTAGATAGAAATAATTACACCAAATTTCTAGGTATATAAACAAGAAATCAAAAAACTTCAATAGAAATAATAGAGAAAATTCATAGGAAAATTGATTTAATAACTAGAATACTGAAAAAGAAAAAGGTAACAGATAAACAAGCCCTTTATATTTTAAATAGAATCTTAATTTCAATAATAGAATTTTGAATACAATATAGTATACTATATTATTATTAAAAACATGCAATAACCTAATAACCAGATTTTGAAAACTATTCAAGATCAAAAGTGCATTATGCAAATTGATACCCAATAGTATAGTACACCATTCTAAAATCTATAGTCTCAAAAGTATATAGAGGCTACAAAGAAAAAACTAAGTTATAGGTCTTTATAATAAACTAAACAATAAAGGTCCAGTAGAACTCACAACAATCATCAGGCTTAAACAAGCATAGCTAAAACACTGGAAACTCCAAAACTTGTTCAATTATAAAAGACTAGATCAAATAGTAGACAAGGGTAACTTCTCAATACAAGTACTCAAAATTGCAAAAGATTTAGGGATAACTTTTCAAAGCTGGAAATGGGATAAAACTTTTAAATAAAAAAAAGAAAACAACTCAATTCAGGAATATCTATTGAAAGAAAAATATAAAAAATTTATTTCATCTCTATGTAATAACAGACTAATGTATCTAGATCAGATTATAGAGAAGGAAACCATGAGACTAAAAAAGTGGAGGTTGATTCAACTATTTTAGAGAACAAATAAAAGACCAATTCTAAATTAGCATGGCAGATTGTCATACTTATTACCACCAAAAACAATAGAAGAAATCATAGAAAATTGATATAATAACAATATTTTATGGGAATTTGACTATTCAAAACTCAATTTAAATAGGGACAAAAGACAAAAAACCTGGTGTATTATGAACAAAAGTCTAGCAAGATTAATCTAGAAAAAAGTTTCAAGATCAGAAAAAGAACTGGTATACTTTATTTGTGAAGAACAAGCAAAAAACCAGGGAACAACTTTGTCTCAATAGTAGAGGATGTGCAAATGGCATACTCAATAATGGTACTTGCATTATATATAAAAATAGAGATAAGCTTTATGAGATCACTTTCTTGAACAAATGCAAATTAACAAGAATTGCTAAAGCATTAAAGATTTTAATAAAAAAAAATACTGGAAAGTAAAATAGTAAACAAGATTCAGTGTACTATAACATCATAAGAAAATAAAAACCAAATACCATAGATAATGATCAAAAGATAGAAAACAAAAATTATTGAAGAACATATTCAAGAAGGAATTTATCAAAACTATTTAAAAAAAAATTCTATAAAAAAACCTTGATAAACAAGAGAAATTTCAGTTTTACTTGAATAGATTTCTAATATATCATAGAAAAGAAACAGCTAAAATAAGGCTGGTATGGATCCAAACAAGTGGTAAAGGTTAAGTAAGTAGTTTTCAAGCAGGTATACAAAATTGATTATTATCCACAAGAGCAGAACTAGCAGTAATAGTTACAATTCTATTGGTAATACTAGTAGAAAGCTTGGTTGAAATCTATACAGATAGTCAAACATGTATATCTAAATAAAACAAGTTGGAAAAAGATGATTCAAAAATGACTCATAGAAGATAGCTTAAAGAAAAAAACTAGTTCTTTTGAACAAGAATACTAAATATTATCAAAACAAAAAATATAAAATTGAAGTTGATTAAAGTTAAGATACACATCAATATCAAAGAAAATGATCTATCAGACAAATTGGCTAAAGAAGCATTAAATCTTCTAATAATCCAGTGGAAGGACCTTAAATCTGACAAGCTTATTACAGAAGTGAAATGGCAGGATATAACACTGGATAGTCCCATAATACTAGTTAAAATTATGTCATTCAGCAGCTGAATTATTGCCAAATTTAATAAAATTTAATAATAAAAATATTATTGAATTTTTTTCAATTGCTATCACTTGACATATTACATTTCGATAATAAAGTAACAATAAAAAATTCAACAATCAAAAATTTAGCAATCAAAAATTTAGCAATCAAAAATTCAGCAATCAATAATTCAGCAATAAATAATTTGACAATCAAAAATTTATTAATTAAAAGTTTAACAAAAAATTCATTAATAATTTGTCAAAAATTCAATAACTATTTAGTAAAAATTTATTAAAAGTTTGTCACAAAATTATTATTTATTAAAAATTTGACATTAATTTATTAATAATTCATAAAAAATTCATCAATTATTTATGAAAAATTTGATAATTATTATTTAACAAAATTTATAAAACTTGTAAAAAAAATCATTCATATTTATAAATTATTTGATATTATTTATTTTATTTATTTATTTTTTTTTTTTAATCCTCTGTCAGGCTAGTTATGTGTGCTTTATTAAACAATTGTAAGCTATACATTATATATGTATTGCTAAAGCTAAATCTCTAACTCACTCAATAAAGTCTTATATTTATCTAGGACTCTAAGTGCAACTTTGGAAGTGATTTATTACTTCATTAGTAGTTCAGGTAAAAACCCTTCCAACTTTTAATATCATTACCCACAGATCACTATTGTGGATCACTACATGATGTTCTAATAAAGATCAAAACCCAACTACTTTATTCCATATTTAATCCCATTTCTTATAATTTCTACAAGATTTTTGTTTTTCTTCTCTTTCATTTCTTCTCTTTGCCTTATACTTTTGTGACTAGGATTATTTTGCGGGTCTTACTTTCTTGCTTCCTGGGCCTTTTTATATTTAGCTCTTCTATCAATTCTTTGTTCTTGTTATCATTCTATGATCTTTTCACATCTTATGTTTCAGACTTGTTTTCGGATCTGGTTGCAAATCTTCTTTTGTACTTTTAGAATCCATTTTTTTGCCATTGTTCCTAACTTCTTTCCATAACAATTTAGGTTAGCAGCTTCTTTGATTGTATCACTTTCTATTAATCTTACGCAAAAGTTGAGAGTGCTTGAACTGGTTTGCGAGGTTGATTCTATTAGTCTGGAGGTCCATTTATCTAATTCACCTTTTTCTTTTCTATTGTCAACTGCTTGTTGTACCATTTTTCAGCTGCTTCCCTCTTACATTCTTGATATAACTTGTCGAATTTTTTAAAAAAAATCTCAAATCCTTTTTGTCATACCGCTAGGATCTCAATCTTATAATCAGAGTATTCTAATAAGTATACTATTGTTTCTTGATGCTGATTACATGCTAAAAATCTTGCTTGCTTGTATAGGTCTGGTCTTCTTATTACTAGCTTGCTTAGGATAGGTGGTTTATCATTGGTCAATTTGATCTAAAAACTTCTTATTTGTGAGCTTTTGAAGGAGGTATTTCATGTATTTCTATCTTTTAACATATTCCATACCAGATTCCATAAGTAGGTTTGATGCTTGTGAACTTGATAATATCATTTTGTCTCTGTTTTGTATTGCTGTGTTCATAATAGAGCCATTGATTTTTTATTGATTTGCTTGAAGAACTATCATATTGGACTATCTACCACTTCTTCTGATCACATAGTTTCTGTGGGTATCCTGCTTGATTTGAGACTCTTCCATTCTATTGCTTATAGATTTAATACCTTTTTGACTAGTCGGTCTGCTTCTTCATTCCATGGATTATTAAAGTGAGCTTTAATCTTGGTCAAAGTTAGTTGAATATGCTTTTTCTTTATAAGATCTAATATTCTTACATATAATGACCAATTCTTTTCTTTTAGCCATCTTTTGTATGTCATTTTTGGGTCTTCTTTCTCTAGCTTTTTCCATTTAAAGATACAAACTTAACTATCAATGAAGATCTCGACAGTACTGTCTATCAGAGCTACTAAAGCTATTGTAACCAGTGCTACCAGTTCTGCCCTTATGAATGAGTGCCAGTTTTTGACTCCTGTCTGAAATTTATTTTCTTTTTCAGCTCCTTCTATTTGTATCCATGCTGTACTTATTTTCATATTCTCATTTCCATAGTCGATTAAGGATTCATCGAAGTAGAAGGTCAGCTTCTCCTGTAATCCTTGATTGCACTGGAAAATTTTAAGTAGGTGATCTTAATATACTTCTTGCTTAACATTGTCTCTGAGTATTTCTTGTTCCCAATTTCCTATTAATACATATTCGATTTTTTCAATTTGGTCATTTGTCAGATCTTGGGTTTCTGGAACTATACTCTTGATCATTATGTTATCTTGACTATTCTTCTGAATCAATTTTCCCCATATTATTTGTTGATTCTTATTCTGAGTAACTATCCAGGTTTTCTTTCATTTATCTCTACCAGGTTCAGGTTTAGTGCATTTTGATAGCCACTTTTTTTTTCATTCCTTTTTTCAAAGTGTTGTAAGATCTTCTATACTTTTTTTAGCTATGGTTCTTTATAAGATATCATACCATTCTAAGATAAGGCCTTTGCTAGTATACTGGATAAGTTGAATCATTCTTCACTTTCTGAACTTTGTGAGGTTTTGGTTTAATAGTTGGTCTATGTACATTAACCTGTTATTTTGCAAAAATAGTATTGCCTTTCTATATTCTTCTACTGTTAGGTGTTCTTGAATTGGACTATTGCCTTTGATCCACTCGAAAATATCATTCCACTTCCAGCTCTGGAAAGTTAGTCCCAAGTTTTTAGTTAACTTTAGAACTTATAATGTGAAATTTCTTTTATTATCGAGGTGATCTAGAGATTTATATGAAAGGAAATTGTGAGGCTTTCAGTACTTAATTCGTGCTTATTTTAATCGGATAATTGTCATAAGCCCTGCTGGACCCTGATCATTTATTCTATTATAAAGTCCAGTTATTTGGCTTTCTTTTTGGAACATCTATATACTTTTAAAATTATGTGTCTTCAGATAGTGAATCACACTATTGGGAATAGATTTACATAAGGCTACTTTGTTCTTGAAGAGCTTATAATATGCTGCTGTCAGGTTATTACATATTTTTCAGGACAATATACTGTGCTGCATTCTAAATTCTATTCTCAGAATCAATACTCTATTTAGTATATAAAGAGCTTGCTTATCGGTCAATTTCTTGTTTTTAAGAACTCTTATAACAGTATTAATTTCTTTTAAGATTCTTTCTTTGAGTTCAATTGCAGTTTTATGGTTACCTGTCTATATTCTCAGGAATCTTGCTTGCTCTTTTCTATCTAACTCTTTAACTACTTCTTTGTTGATTTCTACATAAACTTCTTCTGAATAGTGATTGGGATTATTGATAGTAACCAAAACTGACTTGTTGCTATTAATCTGAAAGTCATTTGCTTTGTAAAAGATTCTTGCTGTTTCTAGGATCTTTTCCATATCTTCTTTGGACCTTGCTATCCATGTGATATCATCCATGAAAGCTATAGCTGTGTGTCTTGATTCTAGCTTCTTAGTAGTGATATTATTTAGATCAGGGTTCTATGAGATTTTTATTTTGTATTCCTGTTCTATGTCTTCTTGAATTTTATACAACAAAAGGTCATAGAAAATTCTTCACATCAGTAATGAAATGGTTTCTCCTTGATCTATTCCATCTCCTGCTCTTATTTATTCTGTGAGGTTATTCTCAAATATTACTTTGAACTCTCTATTTTGGAACAGGTTCATTATGATCTTGATAAAACCTTTGGACACTTTGATCCTTTTCATTGCCTTGATTAGTATTTCCAGGCTAATGGTATCATATGCTTTGGCTGTATCTTGAAAGAGTATTCACAGCTCTTTTTTATTTTCTCTTGCATCTTCACAGATGTTGTTGAGAATTTGAATAGGTTCTGCTATGCTCTCTCCTGGCAATCCTGCATAGTTAGAATCCCTAAGAATATTGTTGATCTTGTAAATGTTTCCCATTCTAGTGGTTAGAATTTTAGTGAAGTACTTTCTGATAACTTCCAGTAATATGATTGGTCTTGTATTTGCTAATTCACATCCCATGGTTTTGATTTAGATATTGGATATATGTGGCTTTGTTTCCAACATACAGGTATAACTTCCCATCTTAAAAAGGTATTCAACATCTTTCGTAAATATTCTTTTCCTTCTTGATTCAATTTTTTTAGCATTTTATAGTTAATCTGGGATTTTCCTGGGACTTTGTTATTTGGTAGCGCATGAAGAGTTTCTTCCAGTTCTTCATATGTGATTGGTTCTAGAAACTTGTCATACCATGTATCTTGGATATATTACTTGGAATCATATTCCTTTTTCCATTCTTCAATAAGATTGGCAAAGTTGGTGTCTCGCTTTTTGAAGGCCTCTTGATGGTATCTTCTTATTTTTTTTTCAATTTCTTTTTTGTTTGTTATTATATATTCTATACCATCTTGCTTAACCTTGACCTGGTCAAGTACTATTTTGCTTCTTTCCTTGTTTGTTAGTGAGTTTATCATCTTCTTTTAATTGTGTTTGAAATCATCACATCTTTGTTTTAAAGCTGATTTGATCTCTTCTCTTACTTTTTTTGCTTCTAAGTTTTGATATATAAACTTGAGCCCTTCTATTGCATCTTGGATATCTTTTTTCAAAGTTATCCAGGGAATATTGGAGATGCTGTATTGGATGCAATAGTTTTCTATCTAATGATATGGATTATGGATGGCATTATGTTTTTCAATAGCTATACTGAGTTCCTGCACCTTTGTTATTTGTTTTGATGCTTCTGCTTTCTTAAAGACTGTTTTTAATTGAAGAGCTCTTCTGTATTGAATAAATTCTGGACTGTATTTGTATCATTTCTCCTTATTTGATACCAGTTTTTTTATTTCTAATTTGTTAAAAGCTGCATGACAAATTAGATTTTTGAAGGTTTTCCAGATTTTATTTGCTAGTGGTTCTCTTTCATCTTCATTAGATTCTTTATTGAGTATAGGCTTCAAGGAAGTTTTAAGTTTATAGTTCAAGCTTTCTTGAAAGGCTTGCCATTGTTCAGGGGATATTCCTTTTAAATCAATTCTTTATATTTTGGATGTTGTGCAGTATTTAATGGTCTTGTTTCTTGTGAATAGATTATCATCATATAGGATTATCAAAAGTATAGTATGATCACTTCTGATAATTTCTTTCATGTCTTGATTGTCAAATTGAAGGATTGTATATTTTGCCAAGCTTTGTGACATTCAGATGAAATCTATTCTACTATTGCTTGTGGCATTTTGCCTAGTAGGAGTTTTGTTTTTCCCTTTCCATATTGTCTGTATATCTAAAAAAATCCATTCGTCAAAAAAGTTAAATAGAGGAATTTCAGGTTGCCATGAGGATCTGAAACATGCCCTGGATGAGGATGCTCTATCCTCTGATAGGTTGTATGCTGCATTAAAGTCACCCATTAAAATTGTGTGAAAGCCCTGCCCATGTTTTTCTCTAATATAACTTATTAAATTGTCTTGTACTTTCTTGCATTTATATCTATCTGATGGAATATAAATCTATATAATGCAGATTTTGTTCTTCTTTGTCAACATGTTTGATGGTGATCATATAACCATCTGCCTTCTCTACTGATGCTACTTGTTTCTCAAGATCTTTTCTTATTAGTAAACTTACTCCTGCACTATATAAAGTATCTTTGTTGATATTATAGAAGTGTTTGTATTCTTTCTGATTACTGAAAGCCCATTTTGTATTATTGTGTGTTAGCTTGGTCTTGTACAATCCTATTATCCCTATGCCTTGCTCGCTTATATCTTCTATAAGACTATATTGATTAGTTATGTCGGTGATACCCCTTATATTGTGTGTATCTATTCTTATTACTCTTTTTCAATATCATTTTCCTCATCTTTGTTATTACTTTACTTTTCTTTTTCTTTTCCTTTTTTGTTCAAAAAGTCAGTTTTTTCACTTTGTAAGAATTTTCTTAAATCCAAATTATCTAATTGTATACTGTTATGCTCTTTTTGTTGATGTTTGCCCTCCTTTGAAATTTCTACTGAAGATAAACCAGGCTTGTTTTCCCTCTTATTATTTTTGACAACTGATGTGCCATTTTAGGAGCGATTTGCCTCTCTTCTACTATATCTTATTTATCTATTAGGAGCTGTTCTACCCTCTAGTCTGGCTATTTTGCCACTTAACTTTTCTAAGTTGTTTAAAATATAATATAATGAGTCTTCTTCATTTTTTATTTTTGTATTTAACACATACTTATCAAAACTATTGTATTGACTAGGCCTTGAATTGCCCATAAGTTCTCTATTACTTCCTGTGGCTAGGCTCTTAAGTCTTTTCTTATTTCTTTGTCTTTTCCTACCGGTTTGAGTTTTATAGGATCTTCTTTGATCTCTTGGAGATGAATATCTTGAGTATTGCCTTCTTGGAGATTGATAATTCCTACTATAAGAAGAGGAGGAACTGATCAATTCATTGTTAGATAATAAGTCTATAGGTGCCTCATTGTCTATTTCAATTTTTATATCTTGTGCTATGGCTCTTTTTCTTTCAATATCATAGGTCTTTTCATTTTCTGTTACTGTATTTTTAACATTTTATGATAGGCATAGCTCTTGTAAGAAGATATGTTGTTTACAGGCTTTGTTGGGGACCTCTCTTAATGCAAAACATATGACTGTAAAGTTTTGTTTCTTCAATATAAAGGGGTTTCTTGGAGTGTAATATGCTTTTGCTTCTGTACCATTGAATATCCTGACTAGCAAACTTAAGTAGGACTTGTTTGTGCTTAGTAGTCTTGCAAAGTTTTTATTTCTTTCTATTAGAATGTCATTAATCTTTCTGTCTGTCAATTCTTTCTTGAAAAAAATGGCTCTAGTAGTTTCTGTTCCTAATGGGATCATCCATAATGTTTCTGGGTTTGTCTTGAGGTAGCTATATCACTTAATATAAGCCTTGACCCTTGTTTTTGTTTTAACCTTATATATATGCATATTTCGTACTTCACCATACCTTTTGAAATATTCTTTTATAAGGTATTGTGAAGTTTTGTGTACTATGTCTATTAGACTAACATGCCATATATTCTTTTCCTCTTCCTTTTTTCTTGATTGAAAGATCTTCTTATCTAATATCTCTATATTTTGTATTAGATTGATGCCATTGTTTTCGAGTTGTTGTAGACTGAAAGCTTCTTCCTTTCTATTTACTGTATCTCTTCTAAACATTTGAGAAGATCTTCTTCTTCCTTCAGGTGGAAACTCAACCATTCATTTCCATTGATAAATTCTTTATGAAGAAGATTGCACTTATTTCATGGAAATTTCAATATGCTACTCAAGTATGCCTTGGTTTCTTCTTCGTTGTCCCTGGAATATTGGCAATCATTGCTCCTACTTTGTATTTGCTCTTTTTGTTTATGAAATAGAGATTTAGTATTGGAGTTGTTTGCCTATTTCTTGTAGCATAAGAGCTGCACTCGCTTATATTGTAACCTTGAATTTTGTCTTTGAGGGTTTTTGCTTTTATTTCCACCTGTTCTTGATCCTTTACCATTGTTATTTCATTATCTAATGTTGATCCATTTTATATATTGGTAGTGATCTCCATTGAAAATTATTTGTTATTATTATATAATAATACATAATTAATTAAGTTATGATAATATAAATGACATATTATGTATTATATTATAGTTTGTATTATTCATAATTTATAAATATAACCTCAATTCAAAA
>CAJVPT010001245.1:0-22443 GCA_910592055.1 Acaulospora colombiana
ACCCTGTTCTGACTGCCTGTTTTTCCTTCAATTATATTTATTCTATTATTTAGTCATTTAAGATTGTTTAGAATCTGATGAAGAAGATCTTGATCACTTTCACTTTCGGGATAAGGACTTTCAGATCTATCATTCCAATGTTTTCTATAACAGGATTTTATTGGCTCCTTGTTATTACCAATGGCAAAACGTTGAGGAGTTTTTATTGTTCTAGTAGTATATTTGTTGCCTTGAAAATTACATCTTTTTCTTTTTTCTCTTCTTTCTAGATCTATTCTTTTTTTAAAATCTCTTTCTATTTCTACTTTGTCCGCAGATGTTATATACCAATTGGCTCTACAATATTAGAGATATTATTGATAGTACAAATCAGTATAGTCCTATAGAAAAAATATAGGAACAAAGTATTGAAATAATAGGGTTATGTGAAACAAAATTAATCAATATAAAGGTAATATGGGTCTTCTAGAATCAAATAACTTTCAAGCATTTTTACAGTATCAATAAAGACACCCCATATGATGCAAAGATTAGTTTCTTGATAAGAAAAGATTTAAAAAGAAAGTTAGCGTTAATAAAAGAGACAGAATATATATGATAATAGTTAATATGCTCATAAAATGAAACAAGATAAATATCATTCAGATCTATATTTTCTCAGACAAATAGCAAAGCAAGAAGGTACAAAAAAGAGTACAAAGTTTCATTAAAGAAAAAAATAAACAAGGTTTTTATATAATAGTAATATGAGACTTTAATGTTGTATACAACTTTATAGAAGACTGGGCATCAATATCTATAACTAAATTTAAACCATCTTGATGTCCAAAAATATCACGATCAACTTTTTAGATAAGTGGTTCTTCCTTAATGTACAGATTATATGAAAAGGAAAATATAAAACTTTAATAAGATAAGATGTTACTAACAATAGTTGGATTGATTATATATGGATATCTCAAAGCCTTACAAACTATTCAATACTCAAATTTTATAATCAAAGTATAAAGAAAACAATAGGAAGTAATTATACTATACTAGTGCTAACAATGCATAATACCAATCTCTTTACAAGAAATATCAAAAATAAGCCTTCCATGAAGAGTAAACAAAGAATTGATATAAAAGAATCAATATTTGAGTAGTGAAAGATATTCAGTAAAAGTCTAAATCACAAACTCAAAATTGCAATGGAACTATTGTTTAAAGAAGAGTCTGAAAAAGGTAAAAGAGAAGCTCAAGCAAACAAGATTTGAAAGATATTTGAAAAACAAATATATAGGGTAGCATATAACAAGCTTGTGATTAAGAAGCTATCTGCTTTCCAGGAAAAACATCATAGGCATGGGCCAGAATTTATTAAGTATGAAAGGATCCTTCAACCATTTGTACTCTTTAAGAAGGCAAAAAGTATGCATAATCCAACCAAATTGCAAGCCCTTAGTATGGCAATTAAGAAACATAATACTACCTTTAGTCTTAATTATCAAATTAAAAACTATTGCATCTAATATAACATTTCTCAAATTCTATGAAAACTCTTAAAAAAAGATATACAGAATGCAATAGAAGACTTAAAACTCACTTGTCAGAATACAGAGGCAAAAACAACAAGGGATGATATCAAAAGAGCCTTGAAATAGAAATGTAATAACTTATATAACAATTAAAGAAAAATGGTAAACTTCTTGACTGACAGAGAGTGAGTCAAAATAATATTAGATAGAATCAAGATTAAAGATGAAAAAAAAGAATATATAACTATCAAGCAAGAAGAAATCAAAAGTAAAATAAGGAGATATTATTCTGAGACATTCAAAAAACAAAATGTCAATTTTAATAACCTTATAAAAGATTGAAAAGAAGAATACAATTCTAAATACTATATTAAAAAAGGTGATACAAAGATTTATTGGAGCCAATTTTTGAAGAAAAACTATATGAAATACTTCAAAGACTTTTCAATAATAAAGCCTCAGGAAGATTGTAAATCAGTTATGAAATGCTAAAAAAACTAGGTCAAGAAGGAAAATAATATTCTAGAAAGATGCTTAACTACTTTATAAGATGAAAAGTTATCTCAATAGGATGGAAGCAAAGCCATATACTATATATTCTATAGCAAAATCAAAACTATGGAGATATGAACTTCTCAACATCAGATTGATAATGTTGTTGAAGTTATATAGAAATGCTTTATCAAAATTCTCATAAACAGATTGAAAATATTTCAAGACTAACAATATTCTGAGAAGACTTAATTGTACAGAATTACTAGAAAAAAGTACAATAGAACTAATTCAAATTCTTAATAATATTTGTAAGGAAGCAAGAGAAAATAAAAAGGAGTTATAGATACTTTTTCAAGATATAGCAAAAGCATATAATATTATTAGCCTGAATATATTAATCAAGGTAGATCACAACAACTCTTTTTGTTGATCCTCTGATCACACACAAAAAAGATGTTCGCAAGAAGTTTTTAATACTTCTATGTTAATAAAGTCTTATTACTTTCTTTAAACCAATCCAAAAGTTCTCTTAGAACTCCCTCACCATCCCTTCCCTCTTGTCTACAACCTTTTTTGAACAAACTGAACTCTTTTGGCTTGCAAAGTTTAGCTTCCACCTTTACTACCTATGGCAAGAAAGTTCCTAAAGGGAAAAGGACCAACAGTGAAGTACCTTCCACCTTTTAGTTATGGTGGAGATAACAAAGGTTAAAACCAGTCAAAGGACTCAATTTTTCATCCTTTGACTGATGTTGTGGCCTCTCAGAGCTATCTTTTTCATGGCTTTTTGGGGAATTTTGCCTATCCCAGCTTGACCCTGAAATTTCAGATAGCATGGATCTCACCAACTCTGATTGATCGACGTGAAACATGTTGGACAAGATTGTAAACAAGCTCCTATTGGCCACCTCATGTGTTTGAATGCATTTCCTCAGCCCCCATAAGAACCTGGGATCCATCATAAGTCGTTTTGTTTGGTGCGAGTGGATACAGGACATTGTACCGACACATCATTGGACACAAGAAAGAGTTCATCCGACTATGGTAAAGGTCACAAGATGCTCGATTGATCTTTTCTCAAGTCAGAGCCGCCTACATCCTGATTGTATGTCAGGTAGGTTCCAACCTCTACTGCCCGGAAAGTCTAAATCAGAGAAAGCATGGAGCCATCAAGGATGCTCAGTGGTAAAGCTTATGTGCAAAGTAATCCAGGAAGTTTTCATCCTATCTTCAAAAAATCATAAGCTGGAAGACTGGAAGGCTAAAGCTGCTTCACCAATCGAAACTCGAGCTCAAAAATGTCAGCAGTGATGTGTGAGCCGGCCAGATAATCTGGGAGATCCTCGTCGATCATTAATACCAACAGCCATCAGCAGGGTATGTCTATCGCGAGGCTAGATGCTGTCCTTTCTATAAGGAATTAAATCTGAAATAAGAGGCACAGATGGGTAAGTATTCCCATATTTAGATAGGAATGGGTTTAATTGATGATATACTGGAAGACTTCAAATCACTCATGCGGACACCAATATACCACCTGGGCCTTCCTGATTACATCCTCCCTACAAGCCTTAAAACTATAAAGTCTCCTCTTTGGCTTCCACCTTATTTCTGTAAAAGACTCAATAGAAGTTTTCCCCCAGACCTTTCTACGAGGGGAATTTGAACAAGACAGGCATGTACCAAGAAACAAGACCGATACATTTCACATGACTGTTCAATCTTTCTTTTATTTTTTATTTTCATTTATGACACCAACACATTCTAGGGATGCTGATTTTTCTTTGGAAAAAGAAAGGGCAATAAGCCTTGAAGTAGCTTTAGAATAACTTTAGCTTATCGTTATCTTTATCTTCTCAAATATATATCCATGTATTCGCGCTTTGCACAATGTAAACTTGTAATTTGGGATCCAATAAAGTTAGGCATGAGCCCGTCAAAAAAAAAAAAAAAAAAAAGAAAATTAATCAAGGTAGTAAATAAAATCAAGATATTAGAAGGTTTTATTTAATTTAAATGAATCTATTTCAAAATCAAGAATTTAAGGTCATATTTAAAAAAGATTTAATTGATATAATCTCAATAGGAGATGAGATTGATCAAAGAGAAACTATCTCACTACTAATGTAAAGGATATTCTATAACTTTTTATTGTACAAGATTCAGAATAATGAAGCAAAAAGGCTATAAAATATCAATAGTTTGGAACCTAGAGTTAAAGAAAAACATTGGAAGAAAGCTAAAGTCAAGGCATGCAACTATTATATTCATAAATAATACAATATGGATAGTAAGATTTAAAGAAAATATGGAAAAGATTATGAAAAAAGCAAGGATCTTTTATAAAGTAAATGACTTGTAGATTAATAGTAGCAAATTAGCATTAATTACTATTAATAACTTTAACCAATATTCAGAAGAGGTTCAGGCAGAGGTTAAAAGAGAAGTAGTTAGAGAATTAGATAGAGTTAAATAAACAAGATTCCTGGGGATCTAAAATCTACTATTGAGCTTAAAAAATATATACTTAAAGAAATCAATATGATTACCAAGTTCCTAAAGAATAAAAGGTTAACTGACAAGCAAGTACTTTATATTCTGAACAGAGTTCTAATACCCAGAATTGAATTCAGAATACAGCATAGTATATTATCCTGATGAATTTGTAATATTATAACAATAATATATAAAAAGCTGTTAAAAAATAAGGCCATACTATACTAATCCATATTTAATAGTATATATATTATTCTAGAATTTATAATTTAAAAAATATTTAGATATTACAAAAAGAAAGTTAGATAACAGAGTTGTAAATGACTTAGAGTCAGCTAGAATTATAACAATTATTAGATTAAAGCAATTACAGATTAAGTATTGAGAATCTCTCAACCTGCTCATATAAAACATACTAAATCATCTTTTGGGAAGAGGCAACTTCATATTACAAGTACTGAAACTAATAAAAAATATAAAGATAATTTTCCATAGCTGGAAATAAAATGAAGTCTTTAATTGAAATATTGAAAATAGTTCAATTAAAGATCATCTGACGACAAATGAATACAGTAAAGCCATTATATTACTAAAATATAATAAGCTAATGTATATAGATCAACTTATCAACTATAAAACTAGAAAAGTATAAAACTGATGAATATTTCAAATCTTATAAAAGACAAGTAAAAGATCTATTCCAGAATAGTACTTATCAATAACAAAGAAGATATAAGAAAACAAGTTAGAATAACTCATAAGGTTTTAGAAAGAAAATTGATTAAAGTGGAGTTCAAAATATTCAGTACTTAATCTCAACCTTGATAAAAGATAAAAACTTTAGGTAGTCACCAAGAGCAATAATTAGTAGTGACAACTTGTTTAGAAAAGTTGATTCTAGGTAACAATAAAATATGTATTAAATTAGATCATTTCAAATGTGATAGCTCCAAGAAAAATTTAAGATCAAACCAAATGTAATATCAAAGCTGTCCAGAAGAAATCAAGGTTAAAAACTGATATATAATAGAATCAAATATAGAATAAATGTATATAGTTTCTTATCTTAATACTATAAAATTTACAAGGAGAGCTCAACTTTTAGAAATTTCTTATTCCAAGGTAGCCCTAGAGAAAACAATAAGCAGAACAATTCATATAAACTTAGTAACTATATAATGTGATAAAAGGCAATTAGAAGAAGTAAATATAAAGGACTAAAAGAAGAAGTTTATTAAAGAAAATATTAAAGAAGGTATATATTAAACCCATCTAATTGAAATATTCAGGTGTAACAAGGGAGATAATAGCAATAACACAATAACTTTTTACTTTGATGAATCCTTTGTTGATTACAGAAATAAAAACATAACAATGGATACAGCATAGATACAAATTAAAAAAACATAAAGAAAAAGCAAGTTTTAAACAAGAGTAGCCAATTGACCTTTATTTACAAGAGTAGAACTAGTAGTAATAGTATCATACTACTAGTAGTACAAGTTAATAGTAAGGTTAAGATTCATATTAACAGCCAAGCCTGCATCTTCAAATAGAAAACTATAGAAAAGGAAGATTCCAAAAAAATCCACAAAAGATAGCTAAAGGAACAAAATTGATTCTTGTGAATATGAATATTGAGCCTGATAAAGAAAAAGGAAATAGATCTAAATCTTATCAAGATCAAAACACACTTCAATATTCAATATAATAAGGAAGTAGACATTTTAGCCAAAAAAGCATTAAAATTTTCAACAATAGAATAATAAGATCTAATCTCATCTAAAATTATTACTGAAATCAAATAGTAAAATATAGTACTAGATACTTCAATAAGGCAGTTTGTTAAAAAAACTAATATCAAAATAATGACATATCAATGGACAATCCAAAACAGAATAGCCAAAAAGTAGGGTCATCAAATCCAAGACTAACACAGGTACATATGAGACCTAGTTTGAGAACAAATAAATAATGGACATATATGGAATACTTCTTTCAAAGGATTACAAAAAAAATGTTTTCTTGTTAAGATGACCAGTGATAAGCTATCTATATTAACAAAGCTAGTCACAAGAAGACAGACTTATATAAGCAAGTAAAATGTCTTACATGTAGATAGCAAAAAAAGACAATAGGATACTTGCTAAAATGTTCAGCATATAAAACTCAGTAGCAAGAAGCCTAGCAGAAGGGTATAAAAGATATGATACAAGATTTTAACAAACTCTTGATAAATAGAAAAAAGAAGATAGAAGAAAAAAAGATAAGTCTAGTAGTTGATAACAGAATAGAAAGAAATGAAATGAATAAGAAAATAGCTTGATTGATAAAAAGAATTTCAAACACTGGTCAGGATATACTTAATTTCTGCATAGAACTAATTGAAAAAAATTCAATAGGTAAAATAGTAGACTGAAGTGCTATAAAAAGAGAATTGGTAAAGAAGCAAGAAAGTGGATAATAAAAATGTAAAAAAAACCATGTAACCACTTCAGAAAGAAAATTTGAAATATTCGATACAAGAAGGTGATAGAATGTGAATAGATTTTGGGAATCAATAATAGTAATAAGATCAAAAGACTGATAAATCTATAGAGTCAAAAAAACAAAACTATAGTATCAGGAAATTGATCATATCAAGTACTATTAATAGAAAAAGAATTAGAAAATATAATGCTCAAACAGGTTCTATGAGATGAAATAAAGTATAAAATGAAATGGTTGAGTTTTAATCTTTGTCAAAATTTGAAAAAGTAATATGCAGTAGTGATCTGCAAGCAATAATATTGGAAGTTGAAAGTTGTTTACCTGAATTTCTAACAGAATAATAAATTACTTCTGAAGTTACACTTAGAAAGGTAAAACAACCAAGATGAATGAGTTGATTAAAGAATTGGCTTTAGCATCTCATGTTATATATATAGCTTACAAATGTTTAATAAAGCATATGTAACTAGCCTGACAGTGAAAAAAAAAAAAAATGAAATGAATAGTATATTAAATAGATTTTTAAACAAATTTAATATTTAGAAATAGAATTCTAATGAATTTTTAATCTAAATTCATTGCCTAATAGTTACTGAAATATTGAATCCAAATTAATAGAAAAATTGATAAATAATTATTGAATTATTAATCTGACTATATTCTATCTTAATAATCAAGGACTTAAATTTTTAAATAATTGATCAAATGTCAGCTTAATTTTTGAACTATTATAGATCAATTTTCAATTAATAAGTTATATTAATTTTTAAATGACACATATAATATTTATGTATAAAACAATCATCAATGGATCTGATCATTTTTTTGGTGAACTCTTGTATTCAAAAAAATCAAATTTAGAGATATCTATCAAATTATTAAATCTATCAATCAAATATTATAAAGTATTTTATGAAACTATAAACTTTTGAAGGTTATTACAAAAGATAATAAAAATTCAATAATTATTCAAAATAGAATAAATCAATATAGTATATGTTGAATTGAAAGAAATATTTGATTCTGTTATATCCTCATAAAATATTAAGGACTTATTTATATTAGTTTTATTTGTGAATCACAATAAAAGTGTCAATTTATATTTGAGACAAATTCAATTCTTCTTTATACATTCAATAAACTTTCTGAATAATGTTATTGAAAATTGATTGGCTTTTATTTAATGATACAAACCAGTTAATTTGATAGAAAATAAAGTTTATTTTGAATTTGAAAATAACATAAATATTGAATTGTAATATTGAATTTTATCCAGTTAAATATGAATACATAATTCTTATTTATAATATTTTTGATTGATTTATTCTATTTAAATATAGAATCTTTAATTGGTAAAACTTTTATAAATATTTAGCTGTAATTTTTTTAAATTATAAATATAAAATATAATTAAAAATTTAGAAAATATATAAATTTTGATAAAATTAAAATTTTGGCAAATGTTTAATAATTTATTGAAAAATTTTTTAATGAAATTATATAATAAATAATGTCAAATCATATAGTAAAATTGATTGATTATTTATTTATATCAAATTATATAGTAGAAATTGATTAACAATTTATTTATGCTAAATTATGTAATATAAATTAATTTTTTTTTTTTTTTTTTTAATCTACAATCATACCATGATGGCTTGTCTTTATTGAAAAATTAAAACAAATCTATAATAATTTATAGACTTTTATAAAGTGACTAACTCATCTTCATATATAAATACTTTAAGTCAGATTTTGAGAACAATATTATACTTTTCTGTTAGATAGCAATAACCTCTATTTATCAAAATTATTGCTAACAGTTTGTTATTATGATTGCCCCAAAACCAATAAATTACTAAGTTAAAAAGGGGAAAGGGAAAAATAATTGAAGAAAGGGAACAATTCAAGATCTATAAAAAAAAATCCAAAAATAAAAACATCTTTTTCTCAAAAAGGATCTACCTGATTGGGATAGTAATTTTGCTTTACTTGAATCTTAGAAGAAATTTTTTTTTTCATCACCTGCAGCATCAGATAAATTAATCTAACTGATCTTTCATTTAAGTAAACACTGGATTGGGATATCTTAAGAAAAGTATTTAAACCTCAACTTTTTTTTATTAAAGCTTTGTCATTACTTAAGAAACTTAGGTAAGAGATGGAAGTTTACAATCCATATTATCTATTACTTGATCTTTTGATATTATGGAAGTTTTTATTAAGGGACTTGAGCTTTTAAAGACAAATGTTTCCAGAATGTGTTTTGTGTTAGCCAATCACCGTTGGTGAGAATTTGTGCTATCTAAAATTCAAGATTAAACTGAGATAGGTAAAATTTCTCAAAAAACTATTAAAGTAAAAGCTCTAAAAGGGTCAAGACAGTTAAAAAAGAAGAAAATAAGTTTTTTTACTACAGAAAATCTCTATAAACCTTTCACTTCAAAGATTAGATAGACCTTCAGGTACTTTACAATCAGTTTTCTTTCTTTAAAAACTTTTTTACTGTTGATATCAAATGTATTATTTGACTTTTCTTGATTACTAAATATCAAGTTTTTGAGTAAAAAGATTTGTAAACAAAAGAGAAAGTGTAAAAGCAACACTTGAAGTCATACTTCAAGTTGTTTTAAGAAAAATATTAAGACTTTATTAACAAAGAAGTATAAAAACTTCTTGAAAACATCTTTTTGTATGTGATCAGATGATCCGTGGAAAGAGTTTTTTAATTTAAGTTTATATAGTATAAATTAATTAAAGATTTATTTTTATTAAATTATATATAGAATTTGATTGATGATTTATTTATATCATTAATATGTTGAATTATTTATTTTTTGACAAATATTATATAAATAACATTATGCTAAATAAATATTTTTTGATTAATGTTACTTATTTTTTTTTTAAAGATACAATTTATAGCTTTTTACTTTAATAAAAACATGAAAAGACAAAAAAAAAACTCCAACAAGAAAAAATCTAACAAGTAATAGTAAAATAAACTATATTTGAATCTCTTATAGTCTAACAAGTTATCCATTACTTCAATTCAATAATCAAGACATGAAAAATATTATAGGTAGTGATTACACTATGCTTTTAATAACCCTATATAACAAAGATCTTTTTACAAGAAGTAGAATCATAAAACTAATTATAAATATATTAAGGAAAATTGATATAAAGAGAACATCTTTATTACAATAGCAAGTCTTTTGTAAAAGTATAAATCATAAATTTAAAATATCACTAAAACCATTGTTTTAAAAAGAACTCAATCAAGATAAAATGAAAAATTGGATAGACAAGCTATAAAAAATCTTTGAGAAACTATTATATAAAGCAATCTTTAATAAATTGTTAAAAAAGAAAATAATTAATTAGAAAAAAAATACTATAAGTATAATGTTGAATTCATCAGCTATAGAAAAGCTCTATAACTTAAAGAACTTTACAATAAAGTGGAAATATTAAAAAAATAGATAAACTATATATCCTTAGCTTAGCAATAGAAAAATATAATAGTATCTATAATCCAAATTATTAGATTAAGAACTATTGCACCCAATATAACATCTTTAATATATCATGAAAATCTTTGAAAAAAAATATTCAAGATACTATAGAAGATATTAAATTTATATGTCAAAGATTGGAAGTCAAAAAGACAAAAGATGATATTAAAACTACTCTAGAATAGAGATATAATAACTTAAGAAACAATCAGAGACAAATAGTTAGCTTTTTAATTAACTGAACTATAAGTAAATAGTATTAAATAGGATTAAGATCAAACAAGGTAATAACAAATATATTATAATACAAAAAGATAAAATTGAAAAAAAAAAATAAAATGATATCATCATGAGACCTTCAAAAAAAAAAATACTAGTTATGATAGTTTATCAGAAGATTGGAAAGAAGAGTACAAACTAAAAGAATATGTCCAAACAGCTTAATATAATAAACTACTTAAATCAAACTCACAAGAAGAATTAAGTGAAATACTGAAGATTTTTCTCAATAACAAAGCTCTAGAAAAATCTCAAATCAATTATAAAATGCTGAAAAGGTTAAACCAAGAAGGAAAAAAATTTTTAAAAAGAATGTTAAATAACTTATTAATATAGAAAGTTACTCTGAAATATTGAAAACAGAGTCATATATATCCTATAGTTAAACCTAAATCTTGGGATTGTGAACTCTCAAATAATTTTATTAGAGTTCACAAGAAAATGTTTTATCAAAATTCTTATTAACAGAATAGAAAATATTTGTAAAAATAGCAATATTCTCAAAGAATTGAACTATGCAAAGCTACTAGAAGAAAGTATAGTAGAACCAATTTGGATTTTCAATAATATTTATAAAAATATTAGAAAAAACAAAAAGAAACCATAAATACTTTTTCAAAATACTGCAAAAGTATATAATACAATTAGTCTAGATCTATTGATAAAAGCAATAGAAAAAATCAAAACTTCAAAAGATTTCATAAAAATTATAATGAATCTCTTTTAAAATAGAGAATTTTAAATTATTTTTAAAAATAACTTCACAGAATCAATAGTAGCTGAAAATAGAATTGATCAATAAAAAACTATTTTACTTCTATTATAAAGAATTTTTTATGATCATCTTATTTGCAAAATCTAAAATAATATATAAAGAGGATATAAAATATCAGTTATATAGAACCTTAATCTAAAAAGAAAAACTATAAGAAGGCTAGAATCAAGATATATAGCTATAGTCTTTATAAATAATACAATATAAATAGCAAGATCTAAGAAGAATATGAAAAAGATTTTAAAAACTGCAAGAATCTTCTATAAAGTCAATAATTCTCAAATAAATAGAAACAAATTAGTCATGAACTTATTAACAATTCTAATTGCTATTTAGAAAAAGTAAAGATAGATATTAAAAAAGAAATGGTTAAAAAACTTGATAAAATAGAACAGGCCAGATTCTTAGAGATCTAAATAGGCAATCAAAAAACTATACTTATGTTTAAAGAATAAGTATTTAAAGAAGTTAATATAATAATAAGAACCCTTAAACATAAAAGGTGACAGATAAACAAACTTTCTAAATTTTAAATAAAGTATTAATACTTCAGATAAAATTTAGAATACAATATAACATATTGTTTTAGAAAATATGTAACATCTTAATAACAGCATATAGAAAAATTTTCAAGAATAAGAATGGTTTATGCAAATCTATACTCAACAGTATAATTTACTATTCAAAGATTTATAACTTGAAAAGTATTTGGATATCATAATAAGATAGTTAAGTAATAGGACTTTGCAGTAGATTAAATAATCCTAGATCAATAAGAATTACAACAATTATAGACTTAAACAAGTACATATAAAAAATTGAGAACTATTCAATTTATTAACTTGTAAATCTTTAGGTTATTTAACAGACAAAGGTAACTTTATACTTTAAGTAATCAAAATTGTTAAAGATATAAAAATAACACTTCATAATTGAAAATAGTAATATATCTTTGAATGAAAAAATGAAAACATTTGGATTAGAAAATATCTTATACTAAAAAAATATAAAAAAGCTATACCATTACTTAAAAACAATTAACTGAGATACCTGGATCAGTTGATTGATTAAAAAATCAAAAAAATAAAAGATTGACAAATACTTTAGCTCCTATAAAATACAAGTAAAGAACCTATATTAGAATAGTTCTAAATTATAGTCAAAAATCTTTCAAGAAAATAACTAAAGCAGTTCATAAGATCTTAAAGAAAAAATTATATACAATGAGAACTAAAATATTCCAAAATAGAATCTAATTGAGACAAGTAAAAAAAAATTGTATATAATAATGAGAAGCAAAAAAAATCAAGTAATTTAGAAAAAGTTAAAACAATGAAAAAGAGTGATACAGTATAATAGTGAAGCATTTTACCAGTTGTAGTATTAACAATAATCATAAAACTAGTATATAAAAATATCTTGAATGTTCAGAAGGTATAATATAAAATGGTGATTATACAGTATAATAGAAAAAAGAATAAAAGAAATATATATAATATCATATTTCAATACAAGAAAGTTCATCAGAAGAACACAAGAGTTAAAAATCCTTAATTCCAAGTTATACTTAAAAAAAAGATTAAATAAGTGATTTACAGTAATTATAATTCAAAACTATAGAGTAAATTATATAAATATCAAAACTTTATTATTAGAAAAAATATTAGAAAAGATATATATAAGATCATCTAATAGAAATATTTCAATGCAATTTCAAATTCAAAGAAAAATCAATTTTTCATTTTGATGAATCACTTATTAATTATAGAAAAAAATAAATGAATATAAGAGTAGCTTGGATTCAAATAGAAAAAAAAGAAAAGAAAAGCAAGTTCCAAATAGGAATAAACAATTGGTTCTTATCTATAAGAGTTGAATTGGTAGCAATCATAATAATACTTCTAGTAGTCACAATTGAAAATATGGTTGAGATTTGTACAGATAGTTAGGTATATATTTCCAAGTGGAAATTTTTAAAAAAGAAAAATTCAAGAAGGACATATAAGAGATAGCTCAAAGAAAAAAATAAGTTTCTTTGAGTATATATGATAAAACTAATAAAAAATATACAGTATATCTAAATTTAAAGCTTATGAAAGTTAAGACATACTCAAATGATTCTTACAATAAAGAAAAAGATACCTTAACAAAGAAAATTCTAAAATTTTCATCAATTAAATAAAAAGATCTTACCACATATAAGATTATTACTAAAATCAAGTAACAATAAACAGTCTTAGATAATCCAAATAGATAATTCATTAAGAATATTAATAATAAGACAACAGTCTATCAGTGAATACAGCAAAATAGAATAAAGAAAAAATAGATTTATTAGATTTCAGAATACCGAACTTATATATAAAACCTAGTATAAGAAAGAATTAAAGATGGATATATATAAAATATATTCTTTAAACAATCCCAACAAAGATGCTTTCTTATTAAATTGTTTAATAATGAGTTATCCATCCTAAATAAATTGGTTATAAAAAAACTGAACCTATATAAACAAGTAAAATATATTGTATATAGTCAATAAAATAAAACTATAGAATACTTATTAGAGTGTTTAACCTATAATGATCAACTATTTTTTTTTTTTTTTTTTAATAAACATGCAACATTGCCCATTTTATTGAATTTATATACAGTTACATATACTTCGGCTTGCAAAGCAATTTTACAAACAGTTTTCTATGCTTTTATTATATATGCTTACAATAAAATCAATTGGCTGGGATGCCCCTTGTGGCTTATTGTCTCTTTTAGAGAGAAACTAACGTACCTAGGCGCCATTAGCATGTTCCGTGTAGATGTGTGTTAAGTTGTGGATTCCTCTGATTATTTCTGCGAAAAGGTTTCCATCAACTGCTTGATGTGCCTTTGTTTCTGTCTCTTGATGTGTCAAGCGTGCATTGCGTTCACGTTTTTGAGGCTTCTTTTGTTTACCTGTGATACCATGGAGTTTCTCCCAAGCATGCAGTCTGTCACATCTGTCCAACCAGATGTTGTGTGTCCAGAAGTGTATGATGTTATTAATTCCTCTTAGAGTTTCGTCGACCCTATCGGGTTTGATGTATGTGGCCACGATTTTGATAATTGACTTGCATATACCTCCTCTGATTATGATGTCTCGGATGGACTTATTTGATAAGATCTTTTTTGCTTCCATTTCGACATTGTGTGTTGGAGTGTCTATCATGCATGCAGTGATCTCCTGGTGTATGGTGTGAGCAATCATGTTGTTGATGTCTATCCTGTGATGCATTGATCAACTATAAAAGATATAGAATAAAGAAGTAAATAGAATTATCAAAAACTTTAAAGAGATATAATGGAAAAGAAAAAGAAAGGCTGAAGAGAAAAATTTCAAGCTAATTATTGATGATCAAGAAGAAATAGAGAAGTTTGATAAGTAAATTTTCATAATAGTAAAACAAACTTTTAAAATCAGTCAAAATACTCTAAGTTTTTATATTGACCTTATAAAAATGATTTTATTTTAGAAATAATAAATCTAAAATATAAAAATAAATATATAGAAAAAATAGTAAAAAAATGGATAATAAAAATGCAAAAAAGAGTCTACAATCAAGTTCAAAAAAAAGTTTGGAACAAGAAATAAAAAAGATAATTAATGAAAACAA
The DNA here is from genome assembly GCA_910592055.1 of Acaulospora colombiana. Taxonomy (NCBI): domain Eukaryota; kingdom Fungi; phylum Glomeromycota; class Glomeromycetes; order Diversisporales; family Acaulosporaceae; genus Acaulospora; species Acaulospora colombiana. The sequence goes on from CAJVPT010001245.1 coordinate 15,221, forward strand.
ATAAAAGGAATTGATAGAGAAAATAAGACAAAAAGATCATCATGTCTTTTAGAACAGAAAACTACATCTCTAAAAAAAAAAGAAACATTACCTGAAAAAAGAAAACCTTAAAAATGAAAGTCTCTAAAAAATTCTAACAAGAAAAGTGAAATATAGAATGAAATGGTTGGGTTTTAAGCTCTGTTAAAACCTTGTAAAGTGATCTGTAATAATAATCTGCAAGCAATAAAGTTAATAGTTGAAAGAGTCTTTGGCTAAACTGCTAATGGAACAATAAATCACTTCCGAAGTTGTATTTAAAGTTTTAATAATTCTTAAAATAGAAACATGTGAGTTAAATAGAGACTTAGCTTTAACAATAAATTTTCCAATATAAAGTATACATATATTTAATAAAGCACATATATCTAATTTGATAAAGGATTTTAAAAAAAAAAAAATAGTAAGTGAATTCAAACTTTGTATATACTCATTTGATTAATAAACTAACAATCTAGCCTAGCTGTGAGTATTACAAAAAAAATAATTATTGTATTTTTTTATGATTTTGAATATACTATATATTCTTAAAATTATAAAAAACTCTTTTCACTAATCTCCTTTTTCCTTAAAAATTTTCTTTTTTGATGATTTTCTTGAAAAAGAGAAGTCAGCCTAAAAACATCTTATTCCTCAAAAATTCAAGACTTAACAATAAACTAGAATATCCAACCATTTTTTCAAGAAATTATTTTATCGATTAAAAAAAAGTTTTAGCAATACAGTATTACACTAGCTTTATTTTACAAGGGAAGAAAAACATATCTGCAAACTGATTCACAGTAAGCTTAAGAGAGTCCAATATCAACACCTCAAGCTTTTAACCAGGCCAGTGTCAGTTCACAGCTTTCTAGACACTAGAAGAAACTTTACAAACAATAGTTCCTACTGATAAATCAGGAAAACTCAAAGTGATAAAGCCCAGAAGGCCATCAAAGGCTCTCAAGGACTAAATAGTAAGATATTTTGATTCTATAAACATCTGTCTAAATATCAAAACAAGTTATGCGAATGCATATATGTCAAATAATTCAGCACCAAAACAATATAGCAAGGTTTATCCAATGTTTACATATAAACAACTTATTTTTCATAATAAAGAAGATTAACATCAAATCTGATAAATAAATAGAATCAAACAGAAAGAATCAATGACTTATCCAAATAAACAAGATACTGAATAAGACAATAAACAATCAACCACACGTATATTGCTAAATATAAAAAAATAAACAAATTAAAGATAAACAAAACAACAAATTAGCATTTTATCTTTCTCTACATGTGATCAATATGATAAAAAAATGGAGAATTATGTAAATTGCTAAGAAGAGAAAACTACACATCCTCGAAACAATAGTTAAAATAGCTGAAAAACATGACCAGAGAAAAGAAACTTAGGCTACCCAAATTATTTTCAACACTCTCACCACACAAGCCAAGTTAAATTAGATACCAAAATCAATAGAATACTTAATACTCAATAGTATTCTTGAAAAAATTTTAAATGTAAATTCAACTATATTCATTAAAGCAGAGATTCTTAAATACATATCCTATACTTATGGACACAATATCAAGGAAGAGAAAAAGACCTTATGGCACCCTTTTTGGAAGAAAAAGTTAAACATATCTTGGAGTAAAATACTTCCACAAATGGTCTTTTCCTCTATACTCCAGAAATTTTTTAGACCAAGGATAAGTTTATAAACTCCATATTAGGAAACTAAACTTCAGATGAGAATACCACTCCAAATAAGGACATGGAAGTTCAATCAACAATTAAGATTGAAATTCTGAATAATATTGAAGTTGAAATAGGTAATAAAGATATGAAAAAAGAGCTGGAAAAAGAACTTGAAATGGTAAACATTCAGGAAAGAGTTGAAGAGGAAAACATAGTAGAAAAAATCTTCTACAATACATAAAACAAATCTAAGTTATCTAGTTTAAATCCATTTAATATTATCAAGAAGAGAGAATTCAAGGTCAAAATTCTCATCTCCAAAATATCAGGAGATACAAAAAAAGAATAATTAGTCTATCTCCAAGGTATCTTGAGTCTACCTAAAAACATATTACTATTCAAAAAAGACTTCCTTAATAGTAATATCTGAATAACTTTTATCTTTGAGGAAATAGAAGATGCCTTACAATGTATAGAGAAGATTAACAAGAAAGAAAGAAAAAACTTTATCTTGATTCCTATACAAGCAGAGAAATAGGAAACTTTATACTCACCATCAGAAAATAAATTCTTTAAACAAGTGGTAGCAGAAGAAGAAAACAAGATAGTGATTGACACATTGATAGATCTTTACCACAGTCATACCCATCAAGAAATCAAGATTGCCTTACAAAAATAAGAAAAGGTCTTGAGTATCCATATTTACAACCACTCTTGCTTTCAAAGAAGAATCAAAGCATGACTCATCCCAAATCAACAAAACTTGGAGAATAAATAGTTCATTTATATCAAAGTAGATATCTTTAGGACAATTTTCACTTAAAATGAACCAGATGATCATGAAGTTGATGTCATTCTCAAAAACTGTAATAACCAATTCTTATGATTGTATAGTATACACAATATCTTTACAAGTTTTATAGCAAAGGCAACATAGCATGCAGGGATCAAAGCATATTACATATCAAGAAATCCTTTCACTTTGAAAAAAAGAGAATATGCAGTAGTCTGTTTCACAGTAGCAGAAGATTTGCACAAGATCTTAAGATGATATATACTGTATCTATACATAGTCATAAACTTAGCTAGAGTGTTAAAGAGAACTTCAAGAAGAATATAGTACATGACAAAGAAGTGATCAAAACAGAGAGCAGTAATTATAACAAAGAGAAAGCTCATCCTGAAACAATACATATTAAACTGCACTCAAGACAACTGAACCAAACTGATATCAAAAGCAACAATAAAACAAATTGGCATACAATATCTGAGGATGACTTAGAAACTGAAAGCAACTCTAAGAAAAGGACAGACCTGGGAAAAAAAGCAAAAGGAAAAAGACGCAACTTCCAAGGTAGCAAATATATGGCTGGAATATCAGACACTCCTAGATGCTTCATGACTAATAGTAACAAAGAGCCAATCAATTACTGTAACAAAAGAAGGAGTTTGCATAATAGATCATAAAGCTTTTATCTGAAAAATAAAAGTGATCAAGATTCCCTGTGCCAGATCTTAAATAATCTTAAGTGATTAAATACTAGAATAAACATAATCAAGAAGAAAACAGGTAACCAGAATAGGATAAGAGAAAGGTGATAGAATAATCATTTCTAAAAAGTATCAGTCTAATCAAGATATACCAGAAGAGAGTTTAATCCATAAGAGGAATCAAGCTCATCCTGAAAGAAAGAAGGGACTATAGAAACAATAATAGAAACTAATACAATTCTTCCCAGTACAATATATATTACACCACTTGATGAGTTTATTAATATGATTAAAAAGAACACTATTAATAAACTAGACAAAAAACAAATACTGTATAAGAACTATATTATTGATAACTTCACACTAAACAATACTATTACTATTAGAACACATAATGTTAAAGATATTAACACTAGTCTTGAGCAACAAAGATTATTTAGACTTATACAAGTGCTCAATATAGACATCCTAGGAATATGTGAAACTAAACTAATAGAAGAAATAGTGAATTTTACTTTTAACTTATAGCAAATGCACAAATTCTTTTATAGCTGCAATAATGAAAAACCCAGAGGGTCTGGAATAGGGTTTTTCATTAGAAAAAATATCGAGAAAAAACAGGAATCAATTGAAAGAATAAAAGAACATATAATAGGAGTCAACTTTCTATTAATAAGAAGCAAACTTTGTATCTACCAAGTATATTTGCTATTTAAGAAAGCTGAAAGTAGATGACTATAACAGCTACTTCAAACAAGGTTTTAGATAAGCAAAGAAATCACTTTAAAGTTATAATTATAGGTGACTTTAATGCAATTGTCAATCCAATAGTGGACCAATCACCATCTATAGACAAAACAACTTCAAGATACAGAAAAACTGAAATAGGTCTTTTTAACTTCCTAGAAGACTGGAATTACATAGATGTCCAAAACTTCTGGGAAGAAGAAGAGAATATCACCTTTATATGAACAAATAACTCAGTACACATAGAATCAACTATATCTAGATACTACCAAAAATTAGTCTAAACAATATATATGAGTTCAAAAACATTTCAGTGGAGACACTACTGGGTAGTGACCATACCCTATTATTAACAAGAATAACAACAAACAATCTGCTCAAAAATCAAGTACAAGAGTGAGATAGAACAAAAAGTAAAAAAATACTAGATCCGGACAATTCTATTGTAGAACAATGGGAGAAATTCAAACTCTGAATAAAACACAAGTTTCCAAAAATTGATGCACAGGCCTTCTGGCATGAAACTGAGAACAGCCCTCAAGAACTCAAAAAGACTTGGCAAGAACTTGAAACCATAATCATTAAGAATGCATATAGGTGCTTCAAGAAGAAAAGAGTCTATTTCACTCTCAGCAGAAGAACAGAAGTTAAGATGGGATCAGTAATTCCAAAAAAAGATTTTTAAGCCTACAAAGAAGCCAATAAAATCTACTTTCTTCTAAAGAAAATCCAAGTGAACTGGGATATAAAGACTATAGAAAACACAGAAAATATAGATAAGGTCATTCAGAATCTACAAGGTACTTATGAATCCCTTGATAAAGAATTAGTACCTTCTTAGTCGCAAGAAGAAATCCCAGAGCAATTGAGAAAAATTACTAAAATAGAACATATCCTTAGAATAATATGCAAGAAAAAAAAAAGTCTTTATATTAAAAATCAAATCAAGAAGGCTCTAAATAATAGATATGATGATCTTAAATCCAATCAGAAGCAAATGTTAGGCTCAGTCTTAAACTATAGAAAACTAAGAATCACATTAGATCAGATACTAACCACAAATCAGAAAGAAAAAGAATATATTGCTACTAACTCTCAAACCATCCAAAGCAAGGTTGAAGAATATTACAAAAAGGTATTCAAAAAGAGAAATGTCAACTTCAAGAATCTAAACCCCTCCTGGAAAAAAGAATACCAACTCAAAGAATGGATCGATCCAATATAGTATTTATCTTTAATAGAAGAAATCAAAGTAGAAGAGCTCGAAGCTACTTTGTAATCTTTCTCAAACAACAAGATTGCTGGCCCCTCATACATCAATTATAAAATACTCAAACATTTAAGGATCAAAGGAAAAAAACTTTATGTCTTCTTTTTAATAAAGTTTTAAGCATAGGTCGAATATCTAAGAAATAGAAAAGTAGTAACATCTATCCCATTTTCAAATCCAAGTCTTGGAAATGTGATCAAAGTAATACAAGACCTATCATCCTCTTAGAAACAGCTCGAAAATACTTTACCAAGATCATTATCAACTGACTATTAGCTATTTGCAAGCAATACAAAATCTTAAAAGAACCAAACTTTGCCAGACTACAAAGAGAGAATACAGCAGAGTCTATCTATCTGCTGAACAACATTTGTGAAAAGACTAGAGAAAAGAAAAAAGAACTATAAATCCTATTTCAAGATACTGCAAAGGTATATGACACAATATCCCTATATATGCTTGAAAAGGCCATAGATCAGATTCAAATTCCTACATCCATTAAGAAGCTTATAATAGACCTCTTCAAAGATAGAAGTTGTAGTATTATCCTTTCTAATAGACTATTTAATCCAATAGTGACAGGAGATAGAATAGATTAAAGAAAAATGATCTCTTTATTATTATGGAGAATCTTCTGCAATCCACTTTTATGTAAGATCTAAAACAACAGTAATTTGGATTATTTTATGGAAGAAGAATGGTTTTCCCACTTTAGTAAACCTAAAGAGAAGGTGAAGCTCTTCTTAAGATAGGCAGTAATTGCCTATATGGATAATACGACCTGAATTGTCAAATTCAAAGAAGACCTGAAAAAGATCCTAGAAGATGCAAAAAAGTTCTATATAACAAATAACTCTTAGATCAATATAGAGAAGTCAATTCTCTTTATTATTAACTCAAACCTACAAGTCTCTGGAACTGTTCAGGCTAAAACAGAAGATACTATGGTTCATAAAATCAATAAGGAGAATTAGGCTATATTTCTTGATATCTGGCTAGGACCGAAACAAAAAAACCAGGATACTATTAGTTTTATAAAATCAGAGATCAGAATAGTAGTTCAAACAATAACCAAGAAGAAGCTGATAGAAAAATATGCCTAATATGTTATCAATAGAATTCTGATTCCAAGAATAGAATACAGAATACAACATATGCATCTGAGTGAGAAAACATATAATGATCTCACGACCATATTTAGGAAAGTATTCAAGAACAAGGCCCTAGTTTGTGAAACAATCCTAAACAATTGTATTCATAACAAAGGAATATACAGTCTCAAAAATATCTGAGAAATATAAGTAGAAAATCACATACTTATACTTTTCTGTCAGCTTAACAATAATGAGATTTCTGGTATTGCTATCATAATTAGATTGAAACAAAATCAAATTAAATGTTGGAAGCCAGGTATTATCCTAAGCAATTCTATCAACTCTTACAAGCTGATAAAAGGAAACCTGGCAATTACAACACTGGCTCTGGCAAAAACATACAAGTCACTTTTCCAAGTTGGAGATAAAAAAACATATTCAATTATCAGTAAGTTATCTTATCAATCAAATCTATATTGCAAAAGGATAGAGAATATGGAAAAGCTATTTCATCACTATAAAAACACAAGATTATGTTTCAAGATCAGCTCATCAATACTATCACAATGACACTTAAGTAATGGAAAACAGTTCAAATCCTCTATAACAGATACAAGGAATCAGTTCTTTCCTGCTGCAAAAAAGTAAAGGAAAAAATAACAGTAAATCAAGATCACCTACAAAACTCTCTACATGGGCTTGAATGGATAGTTTACAATATACAAACTGAGGCATTCCCAACAAATCCAGATAGAAGGAAGATTTATTGGGCAGTCTAGACTAATACTTTAACAGATGCATGGGAAAAGACAACATCAATAAACAACAAAACCTATTTCACCCTATATCAGCTAGTATATGATCCTACTAGTAACAATACTCATCTTCAATCAGA
>CAJVPT010001246.1:0-22437 GCA_910592055.1 Acaulospora colombiana
TCTTCTTTTATCCCTTTACCTTGTTGCCAAAGATATGTAATGTGCTGAGTTAAAATTCTTCCCTTGTGAAAGGTTGTCACGTCAACTCCTAATATCTTAGCTATAATATTATCTAAAATAATGTATGTTTCTGGTGATGATGTTATTGATCCATTGGGTTCACTGTTTATTAGTTGTAGTAATTGTTGTAAGGCCCATAGGGTAGAGTATTCGTCGTGTTTTCTTGAACAGTTAACTAGAGTATTTACTATATTCTCTTCTCTCTTATTGACTATTTGTAATATACATTGTACTCTATTTATGTTTACTAATTCGAATCTATTGATAGATCACGTGAATGCTTTTTGTATTTATTAATAGTCTATTTTTAGGTCGCAGATAAACCTTTCTAAGATTATTGTTGTTTATGTATTTGATTAGATAATACGGAAAAACTTTATTTGTTGTTTAAATATGTTTATTTGTTTATATTACCGATTCTATCCTACTTTTGAAAGTTGTTGTCATACTTGTGTAGAGTGTCGATCAACTTGTTTAGATAACAAATTGTACATGTACATGTGTATTTTACTTGTCACTTTTATATATATACTTGTTTTACCTATCTAGTTTTTACGTGTTTGTGTTTACGTGACAAGAGAAGGAATAGGTATGTTATCTATGTGTATATGTACGTTTAGATTGTTTTGTCTTTAGGAAGCTTTGATATCCTTCTGGGCCTTTGAGTAACTGGAGCAACTTGATTTATCAAGTGGACTTAGTTACTTTTTGAGTTCCTTACAGTGTCAAGAAAGATGTTAACCTGCACTGGTCTGGCTGTAAGCTGTGTGAAGTTGATATTGGCTCCCTTTTTCTGACTGTGATTCAGTTTGCAGGTCTTTTTTCTTTCTCCTAAAAAATTTTTAAGAAAAAGGAGTAAAAAGTTAGTGAAGTGATGTATACCTCTTTCCTTGATGTTTCTGGGTAACTTGTTGTATATGTGTTGAAAGTGCTTGGTAGCTTGATTCAAAGGAGATGTTGTTTTCCTTGTGTGTTTGAACTGTTTCACTTTTTTCAAGAAAATTACCAAAAAAGGAGAATCAGTGGAAAGAGTTTTTATAGTTTTTATTCAAAAAAGTTTATAAACAAGTAAAAGAAATAATAATAATATATAAAAACAAGTACAGTATCAAGTTGTTTTAAAAAAAGTGAAAAAACTTTATTAATAAAAAAATATAAAGACTTTTTTATATGTGGTTAAAGAATTGATTCTCTCTATCAATTATTTCAATTATATTTTATATACTGTATATTATTTATTATTAGTAATTCAATAAAAAAATATTTATTAACAAAAAAAAAAACTCTTTTTATTAATTCTTTTTTTTTCTAAAAAAATTTTTTTTTGATAATTCTTGAAAAAAAAAATAAGACAATTTAAATTCAATAATATATTAAAAAAATAATAGTCACACAATTTTTTATAATAAATATATATAAAGCTCTATAAAAAAAACTATTAATAAAGAAATATATATTAACAATAGTATATACTTTATCCAAACTTTTGAAAAAAAAAAACCAAAACACAAAATTTAAATTATAGTAAGGACAAGAGATTCAATATAAACTTTTCTAATTTCTAACTAGGCTAGTATAAATTTATATCTTTCTAAATATTATAAAAAATCTCATAATATAATAATTTTAATTAGTAAGTCAATCAAAGCTCAAAAAGTTATAAGATTCAAGAAAATATTAGAATCTCAAGAGTAACAGCTGAAAAATATAATTAAAGCACAATTATAAAATATAAATAGCTATATATAGTATAAACATAAATATATCTTAGTAAACAACTCAATTTACAATAGAAATTTATATAGTATATTCCTTAATATAAAAATAAATCTATTATATATACTATATAGACAAAAGTATTATACATCATAAATTTATTAATATACAGTATAAAAATATAGATAATAACTTTATTTTAAATTTTAATATGTTATTGTTTATATTTTAAAAAATATGTATTCAATTTTTATGTTTTTTCAATAGGTAAATATTAACTTAAATATAAATACATCTATTTTTTCAATATTTTTAATTTTAAAAATATATCACTTAACTAAAAGTCAACATGGTGAAATTATAGGTCTCTATAAAGATAAACAATCCTTATTAAAATTTTTTAAACTTCTTAAAATTCATAGAACAACTGTTTTTCATATAATTAAAAATATCTTAATAGAAACAATTTTACTACTTTTCTTAAAACTGAATATTCAAAACTATTGACTTCTAAAGACAAAACTATTTTAAAAAAAATTATTAAAAAAATAATAAAAATCTATAGAACAGATTAGAAACAAATTTATTGAAAAAATCAATATTGAAGTTTCTATCAAAACAATTAGAAGAAATTTGCATAAAATGAATATTTTTTCTCATATACTAGCTCAAAAACTATTTTTAAATAATCAATAAAGAAAAAATTATCTAAAATAATATATTGAAAAAAAAGATTGGATAGTTCAAAAATAGAAACCTATTATATGAAGTGATGAAAATAGATTTATAATATTTAAAAATAATATTTCTAATTATATTTGGAGAACTTCTAATATAAGATATAATATTGAAAATATAGTTTAATGGTAAAATTTGAAGATAGAAAAATAATGATATGGAGATGTTTTTCAGGTAAAGAATTATGTCTATTAATAAAGTAAGTGTTAAATTAAATATATTATATTATATTAAAATACTTGAAAAATATTTATTACCTTTAATTAATAATAATTTTAATTATAAGAGATATTTATTAAACATACAAACCTATTCTCTTGTCATAGTATTAGCTCTAATAGTGCTTATTCTTGGTTTTTTCTGAAAGAATTTGCCTACTTTAGTTTGATCCTAAATTTTGAGTAATACAAAGTTCTTACATAGTAATTGGATAGAAGAATACATGTCAGTAAAAAAATGTAAACAAGCTTCTATTGGTTATCTCACATGTTTTAAATATATTTTCCCAACTCCATAAGAACCTGAGATTCATCATAAGTCACTGGGTCTGATATGGATAGATATAGGACACATTTTCATACAAGTTATTAACTATCTCTAGAAAGAGTCTATCCAATTATGGTAAAGATTACAAGATATTGTATCTAGTTTTTAGAGATATAGTTACTTACTTCTAGCTGCCAATTAAATTACCTTCATCTCTATTAAATAGGTAAAAATTCAAAAATAGGGTACTGGTTTCTCTATCTATTCCTTGGCTTAGCTTTTAGAATATAAAAAATAAAGTATATTAATAATGGCCTTTATTGTACTGTTCTACAACAATAAGGATCAAAGAAAATAGTCTATAGATTAGTCTATCAGTATTAATACATATATCCCTACCTCAACCCATTTTTATTTCTAAATAGAATTAAATTTATTTCTCTTTCCTTCACATCTCCTGAGAAAGTAACTCAGTAGTTTATCCTAAAGACTTTTCTCTTTCTACTAAGCATTAATATTTTACTTTTATGTACTATATAATTCATACTAATGTTTTGGGAGTTTCTGCAAGGAAACACAAGTTGACTATCAAAGGCAATGGCTAATATTCCTATATTTTCCAAGAAACTAGATAAAGACATCTGAAATACAATTGATATTGTGCAAAAATTATTGAAGAACCTAAAATATGATCAAACTATATACTGGTGTTTTCACTATTATATTGTAATAGGCTAATTGGTGAGTCTGTCACTAATGACCAAAAGCTTATGTAACATGCAGATAGAAGAGTCTATCGTTTTATCACACAAAATACAAAAATCAAGGCAGAAGCATAAAAAGATTTGGGTAAGTCTCAAGATAGTTTTTTCTAAAACTACTTATAACTTCACTGTTATAACAATCTATTCAAAAGATTCATTTTAAGATTCATCATTTTATTAAGTCATTGGAAGAAGTTATATTTATACATTTTTACATATAGAGCTATTATATAATCACTATGGCTATTTTAGTATTATGTCATGCATAAATTGCTTCATAGTCAGCTAATTTTCTATTATCTCAGCTCATAGTTTTTTATCTTTTGATGTGAATGGATTGTTTGTGTGTTCTTCTATCTTGTAAGGAATATGGTAATAGTCAGCAATTGATTGTTTCACATAAGCTTTGGTCATATCATGATTGTCGGTCATGTGAACATGGCAAAAATTCTAAACTTTGTCTGATTTCTTTGGCCTTTAACAATATATAAATAGATATTTGACACTATTTAAGAAGTTTTAATGAATACCTTAAACAAAATTTTCTTTCTCTGTATAAGTTATATAGTAAATAATTGTGCATATAGATTAATAATCCCATCTACTTATTTATTTTTTGATCTCTCCTCCCTCCCTCTTTCTAAAATTTTTTTAGTATTAATAATTCTTTGCTAGTTTTCACTTTAAAAACAGTAACACATTCAAGAATAATCAGTATAATCATGTCATTTGGTTTTATAGATTTAAAATTATATTTTTAATATATATTATATAAATATTTAAAAACTATATTCAATAAAGTAAAAACTGAGCTGGTGTTAAAAAAAAAAATAAATAAATAAGAAATATTTGATTTAAAATAATAATGCTTTAATTAATACTGCTAAAGATGTTCAACAATGAATTTTAGAAAATAAAATTAGGATTCTATCTGATTGACTAAGTTAATCTCCTAATTTAAATCCAATTGAATATTTGTGATATAAATTGAAAAAAAAAAAATAAGAAATAGATCAGAAAATATAAAAAATTTTAAAAAATTATAAACAGTAAGAAGAATAGAGTAAAATTTCAAAAAATCAATTAATAAATTATATAGAAAGTATGTCATGAAGAATAGAAGCAGTTATTAAGAATAATAGGTGATTAATAGAATATTGATTTATATATAGATATTTTATTATATAAAATATAACATATTAAAATTTTAAATAGAATTAATATGTAAAATTTTGTATAATTAATAAATAAATGATGTGTAATACTTTTATCAGGTATGGTATTTTAGACTTATCAACAAATAATATCTCAAATAATCAGTTTGTCTCAAAAAATATTTATAAATACAATCCAAGCAACTGATAAACAAGTAAACAATAAGACAATACTTGTTTATCTCTTATTTTATTTATAAATACAATAGTAATAGATTAATTGATAACTTAAAAATAAAACAATAAACTAAGTAAACAAGTTAATTTATAAACTGTGATCAAATAATAGCTATATAATTTAACAATAGATCTAATCCAATTGTAAATATAAATAAAGTACAATGTACTGCATATTATAAATAGTAAGTAAAAAAAAAGAGAATATAATAAATATCTTAATTAATCTTTTAACAAAATATGATAAACACTCAATTTTATGGATTTTCAACAACTATTATAACAAAAAAATAATGAATTCAATAAAGTAGTAGCTTTATTATTAAAAATATATACTATTATAAATAGTATTATAATTAAGATATTAAAAGTTAATAAACAACTTTTTGTAAGAAATAAATCTTAATTCAGTATATTATATATCTTTAATAATTAAAAAAAGAAATAAGAAAATATTTTATAACCTTATATTGAAAATAGATTTATAAAAATTATTAAGAACCCTCAAAATTTATATATATTAAAACAATAACTAATAGAAATTATTGAGCAATTAGATATTGAATCAATAATAAATAATAAAATTATAATGCTATATATTCAAAAGATAAAGAAGTTAAATTACAAAAGTCCTAAAAATAATTAAAGATTATTATATTAGTAAACACAAATCTTATATTACTAGAAATAGAAATATAACTTTATTAATAAATCTATACTTTATAAGAAAAAAGAAATATATAAATTAAATACTATAATAATTAATATTTTAAAAAAAACAAAAAACAAAAACCAAAGTATACTTAGTAATAACATTTTAAAACTTTTATAAGAAGAAAAAAATTTTTTGAAAAAAGAGTTTATTAATAGAAATAAATAGATAGTCTTTTAGATACAGGAGAAAAATAACTTTTTAAAATATATAAAATAAATAAATTAAAAGGAGAACTACTTCTCTATCCAAAATATAATCTTTCTGGTCATTTATAAAAAAACAAAAAAAAAAACAAAAATAAACTTGGATAAAAAAGTCTTTTAAGAATCTAAAATCAATAAAAAAACTACTATTTAATATATTTGTCTAATAGATATGGATTGAAAAGTTAATAAGCATCCTATAACAATAGATCTAAAAAGATGTTATATATAGAGATTTAAAATATTCATATTTATGAGGTACAGTAAATACAAAACTATAATAAAGCTTATATCAAGTGACATAAATATTTTAGTTTTAACTCAAAAGCAAAATGAATACTTCAATTATACAAAAATATCAAGAGCTATATTTTTTAAGTCTGAGTTTAGTAACAATAAAATTAATAATATATTGATTACAAGAAATTATAATTTAACAAAACTTCTAGATACTAATAAAACCTTACTAGCCTAATAGTCAAAGTATTGAATAATACTTAATTTAATATATATTATTAAAAACTCTTTCTGTAACCAACCAGATTCTTAAAAATTTCCTTTTTTGGAAACTTTTAAGATAAATTGCAAAGAAAGATGACAAGTCACAACAGAAGTCTTAGAGCTTTCAACAACCCTCCCACAATTACAGAGCATATCTTGAGATATGACAAAAGAGTTAGCAAAGAACTGGGTCTGGCCAGAATCCAATTATACACAAAGAAATCCATTATGACAGCAGTCAAGAAGCCCATACAATCAATAGCAACCATTACTTCCAATAATGATCAACACCCCAACAACAATACAATCAACACAACTACATAACAAGAAATAACATCACAAGAAAAGCAACAAAAAATGAAACATTTGCTATAACAAATTTAGGAATCAGAGGCATCTTTCTCATTATGGAGTGACATAGTAGAAACACAACTCAACATAACCAATGAATAAAGTAAGCAACAAGAAAAACACTACAGAAAAACCACCATATAGAAACTACAAACAGCTCAAAACAACAGCCCAGATAAAGAAATGGAAACTGAAGAGGAAAGCAACTCAGAACAAAAATGGTTCACTATTTCCAAAGGCAAAAATAGAGAAATCAACAACCCTCAAGGCAGACCAAAACCCAAATCACCATTCGACAGAACAATCTAATACAGATGAGAACACTAAAAAATTGGTGTCCCAGTGAAACTAATCAAAAGAAAAACAACACATCAAAAACTAGAATACATCATCCTAGTCCTCAACTCTCCTGAAGAACTTCTGACAGTACACAGTGAGAGAAAAAAAGAAGATATACAAATCATTGCCATCTTTGCAGATCAACATGCAGCAAAACACGCAACAATTATAGAGCCCCCAGAAATGGACAACAACAGGCTGATACACATGGAAATTGGATGCCAAGAAATCAATAAAGAAAACTCCATAGTAGTATGAGACATCCCCTTAAATACAAGACTCATAGAAGTCAAACAAGTCTTTGCCAAACATGATCAAATTCAAGACATCACTATGAAAACCCAAAACTTGTAGCAATGTGCCACAATCACTTTCGAAAACCAAAAACCCAAATGCAAACTAGTAAATACCAGAAGCATCCTAATCAAAGGAGACTCAGTAAGAATTAATAATGCAGAATGGACACTTCAACAAATGAAACAAAAATATGAGATCACAGCTAAACTAATAAACCTCACTTCCAACATATCAGTATGGAATATCAAAAATATTCTCACACAATGCAAGAGACACATATACTACATCTTAAGGGTAACAAACAGGAGTTATAGACTTAAAAGATTTGTAGTTGTCAGTTTCGAAACATAAGAAGACTTGTTAGCAATAGCACAAGTACAATACTAACAAGAAGAAACAATCCTTTTATTCATCCCAATCTCAATAAAACTATGTGCAATATGCAATGTGCCTTCCCATCTAGCCAAAAAACTGCTCCACCAAAAAAAGGCACCTCCAATGGGATACCTGCAACAAAAACTAGGCAACTAAATTTAAAGACCTTTACAACAAATTCAGACAAAAAAAAAAACTCATTAATCTGTAATATCAACAAATCAAGAACATCCAAAATATCAAAATCAGGAACATATGCAACAGCAGTTTCTTGAATAACAAAATCAAAACAGAAGAACCCAACAACTCTCAAAGATATCGATAATATCCTTAGAGAAATTTAGCAACAATTAAATACTATCAAACATCAAGTAGTAGAATTGGACGAGTGTATTATCAACTTGAAATATTATAATGAAAAATACTATGAATCAATGAATGGTGAACATATACTGGCATTACAAGACTCAACATCCATATTATAATCTAATAGTATATAATTTATATTTGAAAATAGTTTTGAAGATTTTAGAAACACACAAACACAACTCTTCTCCTCTATCAATGGGATGCAAGACAAAATAAATCAAATTTTTATCACAATGAATACTCTAGCTCACATCTCAACCAAGACTAATACTAATAATTAATTACTATTGGAAATGCACACAGCAATTCCAAAACATGTGAATACAAACATGATACATAACTATCAAATTAACAATCCCAACAACCCTTCATCCAGAACATAACAACTTGAAAAAAATCGATCATGGCTAGACTCAGACTCTACAACAGATGAAAACATCAATATATCATCACTAAATCCTACAACAACTCCAAATTATCACAAGAAAAATTAATCACACCAACAGACAATACTATTACACTATATAAACAACAACTTGAACACAACCTAAACTATAAAATTACAGGACAAACCTGGAATATCTTTACAACAAATGTCAGAGATCTTAAATTGAATTCAAGAAAACTACTCCTCTGGATAGAATGGATCAATAAACACAAATCAAACATTCTTATACTCACATAAACAAACCTCAACAATATGAAAGGAAAATTTATTCAATTTCACAACTATCAAATCACATGGAGCAAGACATGTAATCAAATAAAAGGGTTTGGAGTAGCACTGTTAATTGAAAAAATCCTAGCCAAATATATTTACAAAAAGCAAATATGGAAGAATAGAATCATCACAATAGACCTACTGTTCAAATTCAAATGTAAACTCAGAATCATTACTATTTATCTCCCACCTAAGCACACTAGTTGAACCAAGAATACATCAAAGAAATCCTTAAACTTAATCAATAAAACAAAAGCCTCAAATAGTCAAATAATAATACTAGAAGACTTCAACTTAGTTTCCAATCCAGTATAAACATGTCCAACTCAAAGTTTCCAAAGGTAAAGCAATAACTTCCAATAGGAAAGCTCATACAATGGTTATCAAACAATTAATTTATAGATACTTTTCAAGAAATTAACCCACACAGTACCCAATACACATGAAACAATACAGAAGACACAGTCAGTAGAATTGACCAAATATGGATCTCTTCATCACTACTCTGGCTCCTCACAGAAACACAAATACAAGAAATTGACAAAGAAATAATGGAAACTAATCACAATACAATATACTGTAATATACAACATTGGAACATTGATTCTCCAGAATCAAACAGATATAGATCATAACCCAATATCAGATATAATTGACAGGACACATCCCAAGAGAAATAGAAAGATTTTTAAGAACACATACAATCCAAACTTGAACAATAATGGAATAAACTTAATACTTCTCCAGACAAAATAAATAAAAAATAGAATCTTTTAAGAGAAACTATCCTACAAAGTACAGTTCTTCACATTAAAAAAATATAAGAAAAAAAAGAGATTATCAAAACTATCTAGCCTCTTTACTAATGCTCTATGCAAACTCTCAAAAATACACTCATTAGGCAAACAACTTCTCAACAACAATCCACCATTAGATCACATCCTCAAAAAAAAATCAAGTCCATATCAAACAAACTAGCCAACAAATACTCTATTATCATAGACACTCCAAAGGTGCCCTCTTACTCAGTAAATATCACAGAATAGATTAAATTCATCAAAAACACAAGAGACACACATAAAGCAATTTTCAACAAACTATGTAGAAACAGACAATCAGAAGTCATATCTGAACAATTACTAAGAAGACAATTATACTTCAACACCAACAAAAAAAACAGATGATCAGAAATCTATTGGATAATCCAAAAAGACACATTATACTAGACAAGCTAATCATATATAAATCAGATGAAACAATCATCACAAATCTAAAAAAAATTAAAGAAGCAGTCAGGATACATTATTAGAACTGAACCAGTAAACACAACATCAAGACAATCCACTCCACAATATGGGAGGAAGAATACAAACCAATGTAACAGGTGAACAAAAAATGGTACACCAATGCAAGCAATACTATCACAATAGAAGAGATCCAAGAGGTACTTAAGAAATGCTCCAAAAAATCAACATTAGGACCACTAGGAATCCCTTACATCACACTGAAAAAACTTACCAAAGAAACAATCAACTATATTATAGACCTCATCAACAATGTACTATAAATATATAAAGTATCAAATGAGTGGAGTCAGGGTAGTATATGTCCTATTTCCAAACTAAAACTATAGAAAAACAATATCAATATAATATGACCGATCACTCTTCTTGAAACAACATGAAAAATATTTACAAAAATTATCAACAAAAGACTAGCTAAAATCTTTACTATCCATTAAATCTTATCTGAACACAACTGGGCAGCCCTCCCAGGTTGCAGCACACAAGAACCTATTCACATAATTAGAGCAATCCAGGATAATACAAAACAACATGGCAACAAAGCATGAATCCTGAACCTAGACATGGCAAAAGCCTTTGACTCAATAAATATTCAAAGACTCAAACTAGTACTCCAACGAATCAAATACTCAGATACTATCATTCAGATTATCACAAACATCTGTGACAATAGATAAAACCATGTTATTATACTATTCAGACTATCACTACAATATACAGTAGAAGATGGAATCGACCAAAGAGATACTATATTACTCCTACTCTGGAGAATCTTCTATGACCCACTTCTTTTCCTGATCTCAAAAACATGAAAGGAATACATTCTCATAACAAAAAAAAATGGAAGGAACCTACAGCACTACTAACTATCTCAACCCAAAACATCTCATGTCTAGTATTTATGAATAACATCACCCTAATAGCAAGCAGTCAAAAAAGACTACAAAAAATAAGTGACATCTGCTAAACCTTTTTCACAATAAACGACATTCATATTAATACATCCAAATCAAATCTTTTAGTCCTCAACTCTGTATATGACCAAATAATTAGATTCTAATCCACGAATAATCAATCACAATTCTTCCATCAAATTAAGTAGCTAGAATTCTAAGAATATACCTGAAAGGTAAAGAATCAAAAATATATCAACAACATCTGATAAAGGAAAAAACATTAGAATATATCAACACAATCAAATGGAAAGCAACAATAGATAGACAAATTAGATATTTATATAATCAAGTCTGAACACCAATGGTAGCATATCTCCTATCAAACATGGTTCTCACAGAATCAAACTGTAACAAAATCATGAGTATTTTAAATCCCATCTACAAACATAAACTTAACCTGGCAAAAACAGCACTCAACACAATCCTATACAACCCACTGGAATATGGTTTCTTTCATCTTTGGGATAGACAACTACTACTCTATGCTAACAACTGATACAAAAGAATAAATAGACAAGATATCATAGGAAAAATTATCAGTATGCATCTACAGGAAATGCAAAACAGATGATGGTTAACCAAATCCATAACAAGCATATAATTTATAGACCCATTTCTACCTCAAGGACATGCCTTTACATATGATCTTTTCTTTCTTCTCAGACAATATGGATATACAGAAATAGCATAAAACCTTTAAATCTTCAAAGAAATAGACATAACTATTAAAGAAATAATAGAATTAATATAGTACAATAAATACAAAAAACAGCCCGCAACAAACCATATCCTCTTCTTGAATTAAATCACCAACTATACAGGATTTAGACTAGCAGCATGGGTAGAAATAATAATGGCAAACAAGAAACCAAACAGAAAAATATCCAATTGGTTCAAAGAAATCCAACAAAATCAAAAAATCTTAATTTTGATCAAAAACAGATAAACACACACACAAATCACAAAAATCAATTACAGACTAGCAATAGAAATATCAAATCAAGAAATTAAATGAACTGTATTACAAGGGACTAACACAAGTGTCATCAACAGCAAGCATACTATTCAACAAAATATAATCAAACTATAATATTATATTAAAGTCAATAACAACTGCTCCCCCCTAAAAGAATATGATGCGTGTCACTTGAATACACCAGGAAAACAAGGAGAATGTATTTTCTATAAAGAAAAAAACAGCTTTATCAGTATCATAGTTCACAAAAGCAAAACTAGCTCAAGAAACCCACTTTCCAAAAAACATTACCAAAGAAGCAGAATATAACCTGACATCATCAATGATATTCTCAAAGACAAATTCTCATACCCAAACCTTTCCCCATCACCAACCATCCTCAATAATTAAATAACAATTAACAAAACCATTATTAAAAAATACTTCAAGACAATAGAGCGAATGATAGAGAAATTGGTAACAATATGTCACAAAATAGAAAAACTCCATAAAATCTCAGTCTTTACAGATGGATTTTTAGACTTAAACCAAAAAATGAGATTTGGTTGGCACATTATCCAAAGACCAGACAACAGTTTCCAAGGAAAAATAAACAAATTTCCATTTTCTATAAGAGCAGAACTCACTGTAATACTCACTTTTCTCATAACAGCACCTGCCAACTGCACAATCATCATTTGCAGTGATAGTAAAGCAGTTCTAGGAACAATAAATAAGGCATAAATAAATCCAGCCAACTTGAGAACACTTAAAAATAACAATCTAATCAACTCTATAATCCATATTATAGAAACCAAAAACTCTCTATTATCTAGAAAAAAATTAAAGCTCATAGCAATGTCAAACACAATGATAGAACAGATCTCCTAGCAAAAGAAGCAACCCTACCAGGAAAGGCATCTGAGATAGAATGCATACCAATTAGAAGCAACACAGTAAATTGGACACAAGAATGGAATGGACATACTCTAGACAATACAATCATAACCTTTATCAAAAATTTAATCAGTACAAAACACATTTTCAATTGGAGAAGCCTTAATTGCAACCCCACAACAACTGACAGTACCTTCACATTAAATGACATTGCATGGAAGGTCTCACTCATCAACAGGCTATCTTTAAAACTCACAACAGAATTAACCAATTGAAAGAACCACAATAGTAGATCCTTCAGATACAGACTTTAGAACCTAGAACTACCTACCAAGGATAAACTGCACAGAAAAATGGTAAACACCTACATGAACAACCAATGCCTCAACTGCCAACAAACAGAAACCAACACACACTATATAATATGTAGGGGAGACAAAGCAGACATCTATAAAAAATTACAGCAAATAATTAATAAAGAAGTCAGTAATAGTTCAAACATATCCATAAAATACAATCTCAATAAAGAACTCAACAAACAAGCAAAATTCTGAACAAATGAAGTCAAGAATTATATAGCAAAAGGAGCCCTTACAATGGACTTAATAAAGACTATAAAAAATATATATACTGACAAAATATTATAAAGAAACTATCAAAAGCATTGTCAACAGATTCTTCAATGTATAACAAGAAAAATAAAACCAAAGATATGATAACTTCATATAATGGGAAAAGGAATACAATATCACTAAAAAAGACAAAAGGCAATGGCAACCCATAATCATAAAAAAGAACACACACAAATTCTGCATTTCAAGTATCAATGTACTTATAGTACATGCTAGCCAACATTAAATAAACTGGAACACAATCTATCTATTTACAATAAAATTTTTATAGGACAGGTAGAGCCTTGGCAAATTAGTCAAGTATATACCAGTACTTGGCAATAAGTCACATGGTAGGAAGATTTTTTTAGTGAGTTTACTTAGATAAATAGAATGATAAACTTGTATAAAATAATTTTGTATATACTCATCATAAAAATATCTAATAAACAAGGTATAAGCCACCTATTAAAAAAAAAAGTTAAGGTATATTATATATTTAAAAACTTCTATATACTTAAAAAGTGAAACTTTATAGTAGTTTGCTTTAAAATAAATAAAGATAGAGATAAGATATATAAATAATATTTTTTTTTTACAGAAATTTGACCTTTTATAGAGTATCAAATATATATTTAAACTGAGAGACAAAATCTTAAAAGTGAAATTAAAAACATAAGATTTAAATCCAAAAGTATAAAAATAAATAGTAAGTTAATACTAGACTTATAATCAAAAAATTAATCTATAGATTTTACTTCTATTTCTGCAAGATACTATAGCTTTAAAAACCAAAGACAAACTAGATAACAAAATATCAATAAAATAAAACAAGAAATAAATAAAGAAAATAGATATTCCATAATATAAAGCAATAGAAAATCAATGAGAAATCAATGAAACAGTAGATATAGATACTCTATAAATAAGATAAGACCTAAAATAGAAAATGTACAAAATTATTTAAAAAGTGTTCTAGCCAACCTAAAAAAATTACACAATATAATAGACAATTTAAAAAGATAAACAGCTTTCAGAAGATCAAAATAAAATAATAAAAAAGCAAATCACTTCTAAAGGTATAACAGTCTTCTATAATAATCAAGAGAAGTAAGAGTCTATTGATTTTTTATTAAAGATTATAAATATAAGCAACAACTAAATATTAAAAAGCAATAATAGAATAGAAGGTAACAAGAATTAAATATGATGATATTCTTATAAAATAAATAAATAATATTTATAAATAATAA
Organism: Acaulospora colombiana; assembly: GCA_910592055.1. Lineage (NCBI taxonomy): Eukaryota > Fungi > Glomeromycota > Glomeromycetes > Diversisporales > Acaulosporaceae > Acaulospora > Acaulospora colombiana. Next base: position 15,003 of record CAJVPT010001246.1, read on the forward strand.
TAATAAATATAAATTAATGGAAAAAACAATAAAGGAAGATAAAATATATAAAAAAGTAATTAGAATAAATGTATATAATATTAGAGAGATTACAGATAAGATAAAACAATGAAATCTTAAAAAATTAAAAATGATAAACTCTTTTTGCTAATTCTTTGTCCACATATAAAAAAGATATTTACAAAAATTTTTTATTTCTTTATTAATAAATTCTTGATACTTCCTCAAATTAATTTAAAGTTTTATTTCAAGAAATACTTATAAAATTCTCTTCTTGTTTATATTTAAAGTCAAACAAAAACTTGACTTTTTATAATATAGAAAAGTCAAGAAACACCTTTTATACCTATGGCAAAAAAGTATTGCAAAAAAAAAGAACTAATAGTATAGTATTCAAAGTCTTTCATATTGAAGTATATACTGTATATAGAGGTTTTTTTATAATATGAAGTAATAAATATCAAGTCATATTTTCAAAGTGTTTGCCTACTGTTTCTTTCTTTTTATAATCATATAAAATTTTTTGATTTTCTGAGAATTTTGTCTATTTTAGTTTGATCCTAAATTTAAATAATATAATATATTGTAAAATATAATTGGTAGATATAAAACACATTAGTAGTTAAATATAAACAAGTATCTACTAGTCAGCTTGCATGTTTTAATGATGTTATTGATGATAGAAAGAGTTGATTGATACTCTATTTCTGCCTACTCCTCCAATTGGATTAATCTACAAATCAAGTTTTATAAAATCAATAAATATAAATAAAAATTCTCAAGTGATGAAAAAACTACTATTTGTTTAAGCTAAGATCTTTTTCTCTTATTATTTTAGTTAGACAAAGTTTAAGACTAAGGTCTCTTTCTTATTCCGGTTAGGCAATAAAACTAAATAATCTCTAGTTTATATTAAGTTCCAATCCTTTGGTTATAATTGAGAATACATTTATCCAGAAGTTGTTAAAGAATATCATAATTAATAAAGATCCCTATTACTCTTGAGACCCTTTCACTCTTATAAGACAAAAAAGATTATTGAAAAATTTGATTTTTTGGATAATAAAAAATATTTATCAGTAAAATTTCTTTAACTAAATGTGACTGCTAAAAGATGCTATATTAAATAACATGACCTAGTCTTACTGGGTTATATAAGAACCTGAAGTTTACTATAAGTCACTTTTCTATTACAGGTAGATAAAAAATTACTGATCAAAAAAAGTTGAAACCAGGTATATCCTAGAAATAAATGCTCCTATTAAATAATAAGTCTCCTTAGATAATATATAAGAAAGAAATCAAAATTAAGAATAAATAAGTTTTTCAGATATTTAAGAGAAGAAAGAATATTTCAATCAAGTATTTCTTATTGAAAAAAAGTCTTAATAAGTAGGTCTTTGAAGGAAGCCAAAGAATTTAATTTTCTTTTTTCTTTTTTTTTTTTTTTGTTTTCTTATAAGTTTATTTGAATATTTTTAGATATCCTATTTCTTCTTTTATCAATTTATTTTTTTATAGTTTTTTATATTCAGTAACTTGATAGAACATGCGGCAGTAACAACCTGTTGACAATAAATTAATAAACTAGGAGTATGTTTATCTAAAGATCATTATGAAATAAAATATTGTTCTCAAGACCAAACTTAGAAGTTATTATTGCTTATAATGAGTTTGTTGGATTTAATAGAAATATTTAGCTGTAGTATGTATTATACTACTCAAATAAAAATATATTTATATTTTCAATTAATTAATAAACTATAATCTAATCTAACTGCAGGTATATAAAAAAAAAAAAAAATAAAATAATAAAGTCTTATTAAAGAAATACTAGATATATAGAAACTATGTAAAATAAAACTAATTCATATTAATGCACAATGAGCTTTTAATAATCAAAAGATCTATAAATATTTTTATAATATTAATAAAGGTAAAATTTTTAAAACAAGAGTTAGCCCTCTAATTAGAAAAAATCTGGAAAAGCAATTAATATTAATAGAATAAAAAGAAGAATATAAAATTATTATTAATATACTCATAAAAAAGAAAAAATCTATATTGTATAAATTTATATTATATAAACAATGATATAAAAAATTTCCAGAACCTAAATCAAGAAAAAACCATAGCACCTTTTCTTTGAACTGTCTTTTATGATTCAGTAATCTCTAAAATCAAGTGAATCCTGCCTAAGAACAACAACATCTTTGCTTACATTGATGATGTAGTCATATTTACACACAAACTATCAACTTTATAAGATGTATCAATACCTTTACATTCTTCTTAAAGATGAATTATATCACATGTAATAAAAACAAGATAGACCTCATAATTAGCCACTCTTTCAAAAGTGATGAATGTAAAAAGAAGTTTATAGTAAAAGATATATCAATACCTTCAAAGCCTATACATCAATCAATCAAGTATCTAGGAATATATCTATCAGGCAAATCATCATTATCTATCACAAAAAGAAAACTCAAAGAAAAACTTGAAAACTACATCAAACACATAATAAAACAATGAAACTAAAATAAATCTATAATAATTCAAGTATTCAAATAGATTATCTCCACTCAAATAGAGTATGCACTTCAGATAGCAATAACAATGCCAGTAATATACAGAGACTCCAAGTTATTTTTAACTATCCTATTAAATGTAAACTAGAAATAAAAAGAACAATTTCTAATAAAATATTATTCTTATAAGTCAGTCTTAATATTACATCTCTCAAAGCTTAAAAGAATTAAGCAATTGTAAAAATATTAATATTAATACTTAACAATAGCAAGACTCTCCTCTACATAAAAAATAAGATCTTATCAATTCAAATAACCACAGTGATTTGGACCTGCCCAATCTGTTAATTCAAATTATTTCCAAAAAATGACTCTTGAATCTTAGAAGCAGCCTTTCATATAAAATCTACATTTGTTTCAAGAATTGTCCATTTCAATATAAGAACTTACATTTCTTAATAGATCTCTACCTATCTATTAACAAATCCACAGCCATTATATTATTTAAATCTAATATTAAATTCATTAGTTATCTTCTCTGATACAAGTTTTTTGAAAAAAACACATAATCAAAATTTTATACTAAAATTGGCCAAATCTCATCAGATAAGATCTTATTCTAGTTTGATAACTTCAAATCCAATATACCAGACCTAATTAGAGACACTCTCACTTGTACAAATCCATGGCTTTATTTTAAATATTTCTCTACAATAATGATCTTGAATTTATCAAGAGACACAAAAATATAAAGAATATAGAAATAATAAAGAGAAAACACTTTATCCTCAAAAAAAATAATAATCTATATCAGTTGATCACTTGCTCCTATTCTCTACAACCTTGTATAATTTTAAAACCTATCTAACACCAAGTCAACATGGCATATTATATAAAATAACTTCTCCTATCTCCTAAATAACATCAATGAATTTAGATATATATTCACTTCACAAGCTATCCTAAGTATCTCAACTATAAGCATATTACTCCTTCTTCCATTTACAGCCTTGAAACCCAAAAAGATATCTCTTTATTAATACTTTAATACTATTGAACTAGAGGATAATAATACTTCAACTCTTTACTCCAATCTTTCTCAAGTATAAAATAAAATCTAGACTATTTTAACAGATCTAATACAATCAATCCCAGTGGGCTCAAATATTGAATACAACCTCAAAAATCTTCTCAACTTTTTAATATCATTGTACTTAGATATAAACATTAAACTAACCTATAGCTACTTCAGTAATTATTATCAAAACTTTTCTAAATAAAAAAATATCTTATAGATCTTTAAAAAATACTTATCTGCAATTAACTTTACAACAAATCAAACCATAAAAGAGCTACTCATATCTTTAATAAACAATTATAACATATTGTTACTTATTAATAGTCAAATTGAAACTATCTGCATTTATTGGATCAAGTTTATCAATATATTAATCAACATTATTATTATCACTACCAGTCAAAACTGCCTTTTCAAATCTACTTACATTTAGGATTTCATATTACTTAAAGAAACAAACAAAAAATGCTGGCATATTAACAAATATCTCTTTCAATTGTTAGCTGCATTCAAAATCAAAATTCTCTTCAGTTGCCTTCCCACCAGAGCCAAACTTCACAATATATACCCTTTTTTCTATCTATCACCCAAATGTTCCTGATGTGATCATGTGACTGAAATTCAAGAACATGTCTTCAAGTGCATAGAAACCTAGAACTATTTAATAAAAAACTTCTTAAACTTAACAACCTTCTCAAAAAAATTTTACAAAAACAAAATAAAAAAAGAAACTATTCTATACAAGCAAATACTTATTATTTAACTATTCCATCAGTGAACAATAAAACCCTTCTAAATATCTTTCAGGAAATCTCTAATTAGATTCTTGACCAAATTCATAACAATAAGACAAAGGTTAAAATCAAGAACAAGGCTCTAAAAATCATACATAGAATATGGAACAATCTGCTATTGCAACCATAGCATTACTTAATAACATTAAATATTATAAAAATCCATAAAAGTAACTAGATTACTATCCAATAATCAATTATAAATCAATCTTATAAACTCAGTATTATTTTAACAATATCAAATATATTTTCAAATTCTACTAGCTACTCAATTTTATCTCCAACTGTATTAGCATCATTTTCAAATAAATAATTGTTATTTGACCTATTCTGGTACACCCAGTCACAGACTATAAGTAAGTTACAATAGAATAATCATAATAGGCATTAATTAATTTATTTAGATATTACAACCTTGTAAAGATTATTTATGTAACTGTTTATGAATTAATTTTCTAATAAAAACTAGCATGTATTTCTCATTTGTGATAAAAAAAACAAAGGTATAAAAAAGTACAAGAAAGAGTAATAAGTCTTATTAAAAAATATAAGCAAGACTATTTTTTTTATTGCTGGCTTGATCAAGTTTATTAATAAAGTTTTACTATATAAGTATAGTTGACCAAAAAATAAAATAAAAATAAGTTCGTAAATTAAAGATAGGTTAAGAAACCATCTTATGACTAAACTATCTCTAGATAAAAAACCAATGAGGGAACCATTGGTGTAATAAAAATTTTAAGAGGATTAATAAATAGTGTATATTACATTTAATTATTTATCTTAATCTAATAAGGGGATGTGTATTTATATATAAATCTTTTTTAAAAGTTATCTATTACTAGAAAAAATAATTAAAAACAATAGCTTTATAAGAATTAATAGGGATAGGATTCTACTCACATTTTGAAAGAATTGGTGAGAAAGTAAAAATGATAATCTATTATAGAGTCGATATTTAAGACCATGCTATTACTATCACTTCTATACCATTGGCTAGATACTTTTTAAAAACTTTATCGATCAAGAATACATTGTTTTTTTCTCTATTGCTTTCAATACTTCCATGTTATAGTTCTTGTATCTTCTAGTTTTGATTCTATGTCTTGCCTTACCCTATTTATATTAGGGTTTTTTTTTGATATTCCTTCAAATAATCAAACAAGTCAAAGATATTTTTGAGGATGTCTAGAACTAGAGTTAAAGAGAGTTAAAAAGGAAGGGCTATAGAAAAGAGAGTATAAGATATAGAACTTTTGTTGTTTTATGAATCTGTTCTTACTTATTCATTGCGTATAATAACCTATCTAGAAAAGGAATTTGGATCTTTTTGATATATACCTTTATTAGCCTTGATAAATATTATTTTTGAAGTACTATTATAGTGAAGAAATTGATCCACTATGTCACTTTACATTGACATTTCCTATCAGTAATTTCATTTTTAATTGATATATGCAATCTCAAGAAATCTTCTAGTTTTCATTATTTCAGGCTTGTATAAGTAGGTGGTATACTTTTAAGGCTTTGCCTTTATTCTATGTCTTCTTGGGCATCTTGTTCTTCATTATTTTTCTGAGTAGCAGTAGGTAGTTTTCTTGAAAATTATTCTTTTTCTTAATATTCAATGATATATAAGAAAGCAGTCTCTAATTTAGACACATGTATGTAACTAATAGAAGCTTGTTTACATTTTAAAACCAATGTGTTTTATAGTAGTCAACCAGCTTTGATAAGGATTTATGCTATTCAAAATTCAGGATCAAACTGAGGTAGGCAAAATTTTCTAAAACTCTATAAGAAAAGGAAGCTCTAAGAGAAAAAACAATAGTAAAAGAGAAAAAGAGTAAATCTCTTTTACTGAATAGAGTCTCTTTAGTTTTAGAAAAAATGAGAGGGGTCTTCAAATACTCACTATTAATTTTTTTTCCTTTAAGAGCTTTCTTGCCATTGTCAATAAAGTGTTCTTTGATTTTTTTTAATCACTAGAAGCCAAGTTTATGATTAAAGAGAGTTGTAAACAAGAAAAGAGAGATGGAAATAATTCTTGAAAGTAAACTTTCAAGTTGTTTTAAAGAAAATATAAGGATTTTATTAACATAAAAGTAAAAAACTTCTTATAAATATCTTTTTTGTATGTGGTCAGAGAATCAGTAGAAAAAGTTGATCTGATATTGTATAAGTTTGGCTATTAAACAATAGAAAAAGAAGATTCAATACAATAAATAATCTATAAAATAACTAAAAATTATTTTCTAAAACAAAATTCAAACTATCATAGTATTCAGAAATTTTACTATTCAACTTTCTTAATAAATGAAATTTTATAAATATACAAATTATATAAAAAAACAAAGAAAAAACTTCAATAAGAAGAACTTAACAAGTAGTAATAAAATAAACCATATATGAATATTATATAGTTTAACAAATTATTTACTACTTCAATTTAATAATTAAGATATAAGAGATATCATTGAAAATAATTATAATATACTTTTGATAATTTTATATAATAAAGGCCTCCTTATAAAAAATAAAATTACTAGACTTTTATATATATACAAAAATAAATTTGTATAAAGGAAATATCTTCAATACAATTGTAAGTCTTTTATAAAAGTCTAGATTATAAGTTCAATATATTATTAGAATCTATACTTCAGGAAGAATTTAATTATACTAAAAAGAAAATTAAGTAGATAAATATAGAAAACCTTCAAAAAACTATTATATAAGACAACTTTTAACAAACTTATAATCAAGAAATTGATACTATCTAATAAAAAGAATTACAAATATGGTCCTGAGTTCATTAATTACATAAAAATTCTACAATCAAAAGAATTTTTCAATAAGATAAAAAGATTAAAAGAAATAAATAATCTATAAGTTTTTAGCTTAGTTTTTTTTTTTTTTAGTCCACAATCATGCCGCAATGACATGTCTTTATTAAGATATTGAGAAATACCTAAATATTTTATAGACTTTCACAAAATGACTAACTTGTCATTGTACATTATTAGTTAAAG
>CAJVPT010001247.1:0-22436 GCA_910592055.1 Acaulospora colombiana
ATATCAAAAAATTTTAAAAAAATTATAATAAATAAAACTAGTATTAAGATATAATATATATGAATTTCATAATTTTTAGTTGTATAATTAAGGATTTAAAAAATGTCAAAGTTGAAATTTATAATAAAAACATAGTAAGTGGACTCAAACTTTTGGAAGCAACTGTAAATTTTCTAATTTTGTATTGTATAATTAAGAATTTAAAAATTAATAAAATTAAAATTTATAATAAAAATATAGTAATAAACTCAAACTTTTGAAAACAACTATATATTATAGACTATAGTTACCAATTAATTTTATCAATAAATAGAATTATTTGTTAACTTTTTAAAAAAAAATTTTTTTAATTAATAATATATAAAAAAAATGTTTATATTTAGCCTTAATAATAGTTTACTTTTTTTTTTTTTTAATAAAAAAATTAAAAAAATTATATTTGCTATTAAAATATTATAATATAAATAATAAAATATAATTAAATAAATTAAAATAAAAAACACAGAGAAATTTTTTATTGTTATTTTTTTATCTTATTCTTTTAAGTTTTAACAGTTTTATTATTTTATATTAATATCTGTACTTTGTAAAGTTATTTGTTATAATATTTGCATTGAATGAAACTTGTATAAAAGAACATTCTTTACTTTTTTTAATTTGACACGCATTTTTAAGTATTTTTTCTATCAAATTGTGATACCTGCTTAATCCAGGTGTTAAAAAATTAAGTTTATTCATATTTAATTTTCGAATCGGGTACTTGTGAAAAACATTGAGTTTTAGAAAAAATTAGTAAAGAAGATTTCCCGTTTAAAAATTACTAATTAGATCACTCGACAAAATGCCAGGATCTAAGTCTAATTTGCAAATCTACTTCGAAACAACAGCGAATTTATAAATTAAACATTAACATCCTCCCGAGTAACTAGATTTTCTACTAACATTTTGGCATTCCTTGTTTTAGGTCCACGTTTCTTAGAAGAAACTACATATTCACATTTAAGATTACGCTTCATGCACCGTTCACACGGGGATCTATCTGGAGAGTCTATTTGATTATTATTATTATTATTATTATTGGCGCTTTTGTTGACAGTGAAGGTTAAATAAACGGGGAAGTTTGGAAGGTTAATCTGTGACTTATTGGCCTCAACTTGTGGATTTTCCAAGATTTCATTGATATTGGATGAGTTGCATTGGTTTATTCCCGAGATTTCTTTAGATTCGAGATTTACTTCGTCCTCATTAATCCGATTCTCTTTAATTTCGGATGTTTCTTTTTCTGAATCATTTATAAACTTAGAGTCTGTGGGACTATTCACTTTTTGTTCTTGTTTGACTAAATTATTACTCGAACAACTATTGTCCCAACATTTACTGTTTTCGCTACTACTACGAAAGGTACGTTCGTGGTCATTAGTAAATTGAATACATTTGGTCTTTGATTTTTTACATTGCTCGCATGCGAGAGTAGTGTATACGCGGGTTTGTCTTCTAGGTGGGGACATTTTCCTTAAGTAATGATTGGGATTTTGGATGAAGTGTGTGTGAATATAAATACGTTCATCATTCTGATTACCTGTTTGTGCATCTGTATACGTATGTCGCACGTTGTACATGTTACGGTACATAAGTACAGTATTGATAAGGAAAGTTCCAAAAAATATGTGCTGTATCGGCATTACTGTATTCATTACTACACGTCACGTATGATTCAAAACAACAAATCATCAAAGAGCACAATATGTTCACGTAATAGGTATTTTTCTAACTTACTTTAGGACTAATCATTGCATCAGCAATTTATGAAGCCTCTCATATATGGAATTCGCCCCGAAAGTTACTAATGAAACATCAGAATGACGTTTTGATTGCAGAATTTTTCATCGTTTATTTCTTGTGAAATTTGCCGTTTTGAAAATCCTTAAATTACCGGATTCAATTACCAGATTTGTTTTTTAAGCGCGAAAAACTTTTTTATAACAATGGTAAATTGATCAAAACTATGCTTGACTATCACATTAAATTGTGTCGCAACAAAAAAAGAGTATGGAAATTTAATTTCGGGCAATATATTGGGTAGTAGAAATCTCGGCGAAAGTAGGCCCAATATGCAGTATTCTATCATCATATTGTGCATAGTGCAGTTAAATTTTTTTAAATTTTATTCAAATAATACCAATAAAACGGATACAAATTAATAAAGTTATTTAACATCGGCAACAAAAATATCTTTATTGAAGTTAATAAAAAATATTTAAATTAGCTTTAATATATACTATATATACAGTATGTTAGCTGTTTAAAATAACTTTATTTAAATAAAATTAAATAAATTCTTAATTATAAACAGTCTTACTTTATTAAGATAGTATCATGTATATTACTTGATTCAGTAAAGCAATTTTGTAGATTCATTTTCTATATCAGATTAATACTATATAGCTAAAAAGCTAATTAATACTAAAACCCCTTATGGCTTGTTACTTTTTGTATAAAAACTAATATGCCCAAGTTCTGTTAGTGCCTTCTATAAAAAAATAAAAAATATTTTATATTCCTATAATGATCTCTATTATAGTATCATTCTATATTTTAAGTGTTGTACTATTTTTTCCTTTGTTTATTTTTTCTATTATAGTTTATTTAGTATATTTCTTGTTTTATTTTTTGAGTTAGCTAAAATACTTTGATTCTTTTTCTATTTAATCATCTTGCAGTACTTGTCTATCTAGATATTATATATTATGAATCTGTTATATTTACTTATTAAAATTATAATATCTATTAATTTACTTTAGTCAATAGTTTCTATAATTAGTTTATTTAACTTTCTGTTGATATTTTCTTTAAAGATTATTGTGTTTTTGTAATATGTAATTTTGTTGTATATTTCTTAATTTATATTTCTACCATAGTTTTCTATCTTTCTCCTATGACTTATCTCTTTAAAAATATATTTGTTAATTTTCTCATATATATTAATACTATAATAAGTATATATAAAAAGATGTTTATTATCTTCTTCTAATATATAGCTATGACATTATTTGTTTTTATATAAATCAAAATATTTGAAATGAAGTTATCGATTGTGAAAAGTTCTTAATTCTATAATTTAATTATAAATATTCATTATAAGTAGTTTTAGTAATTTGTATAGTCTGTTATTATCTTTGATAAATTAATATTATCAAGGTTTAGTTTTCAATTAATATCTTTATAAAATTATATAGTAGTTCTTCTATTATGTTTTAATTGCATTAAATTATTAGTATGAATAGCTTGTAATATTATTTTTATTGTTTTTTGGATTAATTTGAGTATTTTAATAGTATTGTTGAAGTAAAAATCAATCAAGTTTAAATTAAGACTATATTATATTAGTTTATTGATAAATTTATTAATTATTTTTTAATGTTTCTTATATAAATATATATGCTTTTAGGTGATTGGAATCCTTATTTTATTTAGATATATTTTGTTATAAGATATTTTATTGAAACTATTCAAATATTTTATTGATATTTGAAATTAATCTAAGCTTTTCTATTATATATATTTGACTTATTTGAATAAACTTATCCATGTTATCAATTAAGAGTTGCAAGCTAATATATAAAATTATTTATTTGATATATCCTGCTATAATTAATACAATAGTTATTACTAAGATTCTATTCTATATATCAAAATCTGTTCACAAATTTTGATATTTATGTTTAATATTGATTTTTTTTTATTGATAAAAAATATACTTATTCCTATAAATTGATAGTTTGTTTTATTGTTATATACTTTATTTATATAAATCTCAATATTTATACTATTTTGTAAAATTTAAGTAAATATATTGTATTTTTTGATTATTATACTATCTATTGTAAAGAGCTGTTTTAGAAAAGTAATATTTACTTACCAGTTATAAATCTCTATTGCTTTTATCACTATGTTAAATATGTTCTACTACTTTTCAATACTTTTTGATAAAATTTATGTTTATAATCTTTATTGGCCAATTATGTGTTCCTCAGATTAATTTAATTTAAATAGTTTAATTATTGGAATAACTGCTAAGGTATTTCTCAAAATTTCTATATAATAGTTATCTTCTTATTTGTTCTTACTAATTATTAGATTATATCCTTTATATAATTTTATTGATGGTATATTAATTTAATTATAGTATCTAATTTTAACTTTATTATTTATATCTTTAACTTTTTTATTCAAGATTTTTCAATAGTTTATTATTGTAGTAAACTATTTTATATTATTTATATATTTACTAATTATTAAAATTTGAGCATTAAGATTAAATTTGATATTAATTATTTTTTGCTATAATAATCTTATTCTAAGCTCTTTATATCATGTTAATTCCTTTCTTTTATTTAATTTGTTATTAATTGTTTCTATTGAATATCAGTTAAATGTTTTTGTCTAAAAGATATTAAGAATTTGTTGTATGTAAAAGATTCTATATACTCTAAGTTGATATTAATGTTTATTGATTTACTCTTGTTTAATAAAGTGCTCAATATGTATTCCTTATATGGTATTATTATTTGTTCTAAGTTTTTTAGTATAATATTTAATTCTTGAACTATTTTAAGACCATTCTATAAATAATTATATTTCAGCTTGTAGATTTTTGGGTATTTTTTTAGAATACTTTTTGCTTATAATGCTTATCACTAAAGTTGATTAATTCTAAATTTTGTTATTTTCTCTACAATATTATTGTTGTAATAGAGTTTTTAAAGATTCATTGCAAATTTTTTATATAGTCTTGTATGTATTTTTATTATATTATATATTGTACTAAACTATATTATAGAGGTGGAATATAATGATATTAGCTTAATCTTATAATGAAAGTTTTGTCTAATTAAAATATCTATTTTGTTGATTTTAACTTTATTTAAGATTATATCTTATAGCAAATATTCAATCTATGGATATAGAATATGATTTATATATACTATATATTTTGTTAATTATTTTTTTTCTGTTAAAGATATTATAAATAGTTTTTATTTTTTATATTATTAAGTGCTATTGATATGGTTTCCCTATTTTTTCTTTATGCCATATATCTAGTACTCTTACAGTTAAGTTAAAAGTATTAAATTGAATAAGTTGATCTTGAAACTGTAAAGGCTCTTTGAATCTATTTATAATTAGTAGATCTATTTTAATTGAATTTACTGAGATGTCATTTAGGTAATAGAATAAACTACTAGCTATTATGATTAGTTTTATGTTTTCACAATTTTATGTTAAAGTTGTATTATCTATATAAATTATAATTTAAATATTTAGGTTATCTGCTTTTTTGTCTCTATTGAGAAGTTAATATTTTTTAATTCTACTAATCCTATTGATAAGAGAGTTATAATATATTCACTATAATAGTAATAAAATTGTATCACTTTTGTCAATCTCTTCTTATATTGTATATGAATCTGTATTATCAAAAAAAGTTGTTATTTGATTTTGTTTGTTAATAAATATGGTTTTAATAATTTTAATGATTTTTTTTAAAATTTTAAGTCTCTTTTTTACTAGGATTAGTTTTTTAATATTGATAGTATTATAAGCTTTGCTTATTTTTTTTTTTTTTTTTTATATGGGTTTATGCCCAATTTTTATTAATTTCTAAATCACATTTATACAATTGCACAAGGTACATGTATAGAGGTGTATATTCAGAAGGTAAATAAAGAATTTGATAAGCCAAAGTTACTTCAAGATTTATTGCTCTCTTTTTGATAAAATAAACCAGCATTCCATTGAGTATACTGGTATTGTTAAAAGAAAAATAAATGAAAAATAAAAGAAGTGATCATGTGCTATATTGAAAGAATAACTGTAATGTTTCTTAGTAAATGTCCATCCTGTTTTCTGGATTACTCTTTTGATAGTAATTTAGAGAAGCTTCTAATGAGTCTTTATGAAAATAAGATAGAAATAAAAAGAAAGACTTTATAGTTTTAAGACTTGTAGGAAAAAGTAATCAGGAAGGCCCAGGTGATATATTGATATTCACATAAATAACTTGAGAGTCTTCTGGTATATTGTTAATTAAATCCATTCCTATCTAAATATGAGTATACTTATCCATCTGTACAATGTATTTCAGATTTAATTCCTTATAGAAGGACTGCACTTAACCTTGCAGTTGACATATCCTGCTAATAACCATTGATATTAATGATCAACAAGAATTTCTCAGATTATCTGACTGGCTCATACATCACTGCTAATATTTTTGGACTCAAATTTCAATTAATATAGTAATGTTAATCTTTCAGTCTTTTAGCTTGAGGTTTTTTAAAGATAATATGAAAACTTTTTGATTTATTATATACACTAACTTTATTACTAAGTGTTCCTGGTTATTTTTTATACTTTTTTCAATTGAACTTTTCCAAGCAGTAAAAGTAAAGATCTACCTGATATACAATCAGAAGTAAGTGGCTCTGATTTTCAAAAGATTAATTGAGCTCTTATGATCTTTATCATGGACAAATAGATTCTTTCTTATATACAAAGATGTATCAGCAGCATGTTCTATATTCATCTGTGCCACAAATATATAACTTATAATAGATTTCAGATTCTTATAGAGTTGAAGAAATGCATTTAACATGTGATGTGACCAATAAAAGTTTGTTTATATTCTTTTACTAATATGATTATATGGGACCAATTAGTTTATGAGAAACTTTGTGCTACTTAAAATTCAAGGTCAAACTGAGATAGGCAAAATTCCTTAGAAAAAATTGAGAAAGAGTACTATTAGAGTCCACACAGTGAAAAAGAGAGTGGGAAATTAACTCTCTCACTACAAGATAACTCTGTAATATTTCTTTGTATTCCAAATAAGTAACAGAGCATCAGTTCTTTTTTTTTTTTAGAACTTTTTTGCCATTGATAAAAAAGGTGTCTTTCAAACTTCTGGTTACAGAAATCCAATTTTTGTTAAAAGAGAAATATAAACAGTGTAGGGAGGAAGTGTGAGTGGCTCTTGAAGTGCTCTTCAAGTTGATTTAAGGAGAGTGATAAAACTTTATTAGTTAAGAAATACAGTAACTTCTTCTAAACATTTTTTTTATGTATAATCAGAGAATCAATAAAAAGAGTAATGGTAAGCTTTGCTTATATTTTATAATAAAAGAGTATATTATATACTTTTTTGTTTTCTCTAATATCTTCCAGAATACTATTAATAATACAAATAGATTTTCTGATATTTAGCTTGGATTATATTATCCAGTTATATTTATATAGTATTTTATGGTTAGATAATACCAGAGTTAATATTGTAGTAGTGATCTGCAGATAATAATGTTAGAAGTTGGAAGGGTTTTCACCTGAACATCTAATGGAGTGATAAATCACTCCTGAAGTTGCACTTAGAGAAGTAATACAATCAAAATAAATGAGTTGGTTAGAGATTTAGCTTTAGTGTTTTATTTAATATATACAACTTACAAATGTTTAATAAAGCACGTATAACTAATCTGACAGAGAGTAAAAAAAAAAAAATAATAATACCAGAATCAATCTTTTGATAAGAAGTTTGGTAAAAATCTTTTTTGTTATTTCAAGCAATGCAATTAGCTTGATGATATTTATATCATATTATCAATTTTGGATTTGAGAATATGATATATAGTTCTCTGTTTTTATTCAGTTGTGCTGTTTCTTTACTAAGTATTTTATTAAAAAGATGTTTAAGGCTGTATATTATTTTTTTTTTAGTTTTTTGAAGGTGATATATAGGATTCCTAAAGGTTCTAGTATTGATATATTATTTATTTCAGCTATGACCTTTTGTATTTCTTCACTACTTATTTTACTAGTTATTATCAAGTACTATTTTTTTTATATTGAGTTTAAAGGATTATATTTTTTATATTAGATTATAACCTTGTAATTATAATTTTTTTTTTTTTTTAACTCACAATCATGCTGCTTTGGTGTGTCTTTATTGAAATATTGAGAGATATCTGAATATTTTATAGACTTTTCATAAAGGGACTAACTCATTATTGTAATTATTAGTTAAAGGACTACACTACTTAAAAAATATGAGGAATCCACTAAGCAAGTTCAGACTAAACAAAACTAAGTCTACACTAGGCACTCTAAGTCATATTTAGGGGACAATATTATATTCTTCTTATAGCTTGGCATAGTACCTCTAAGTTAACTAGGATCATTGTCAACAGTTTATTACTGTCGATTATCCTGAAAAATGATGAATTGCTAAAGTTGGCACTAGGAAAAAAGGAAAGAGGGAATACAATTCAAAGTTCTCCAAAAGGTTTTTACTCTATTTCACAGTTTTCTCTCGAAAGGACTTGCCTGGTTGAAATATTCTCTAAGCTTCATAATGTTTGAGGAACTTAGTCATTCCTGAAAATAACTTCAAAAAGAATATTTGAGGAACTTATTCTTCTGCCAATGTACAGATTCACTTATTACTAGTGAAGTCAGTACCATATTATGGAAGAGTTTGCCTGACTGGAATAAAGTAATCTTTTTAAAAACTTTGCCTGACTGAGATAGAAGCTTGAAAACCTCAGCTTTTGTCCAAAAAAGTCTTTTTACTCTTGAGGAACTTAATGAGAAATAGGAGTTAGGTCTTCTATTTCTATCCATTGCTTGCCTTTCAATATCATAATTGCTTCCTGGAGGTTGAACATATATGATTGGAAAGGACTCTTTTTCTAGAATTTTCTTTCTTATATTATTAATGATATATTGAAACACATGAATGTGATCAATAGGAGCTTGTTTATACTTCAAAAACTAATGTTTTTCATGTCAGCCAATCACCTTTGGTGAGGATTTGTGCTACTCAAAATTCAGGATCAAACTGAGATAGGTAAAATTCTCCAAACTATAAATATGAGAGCTTTAAGAGGGTCAAGATAGTCAAAAATGGAGAAAATAAACCTTTTTGTTACAGAAAACCTCTATAAGCTTCTCACTTCAAAGGTTAAAAAGATCTTCAGATACTTTACAGTCAGTTCTTCTTTCTTTGAAAACTTTCTTGCCATTGGTATCAAAGGTACTACTTGACTTTTCTTGGTCACTAGAAGTCAAGTTTTTGAGTGAAGAGGTTTGTAGATAATAGGAAAAGGATAGAAGTGCCTCTTGAAGTCATACTTCAAGTTGTTTTAAGAAAAGTGTTAAAACTTTATTAGTAAGAAAGTGTAAAAACTTCTTATAAATATTTTTTTTGTGTGTGATCAGAGAATCAGCAAAAAGAGTTTTTTTATAAATATTTCTTTTTCTAATTCATTATTTATAGTATTTACATATTGTTTTTTTAACTATTGCTAGATCACTAATTATTTGTTTTTCTGAACTAAAGTGATTAATAAATTTTTTTTACTATACTTTTCTTGGAATTGTTTAGTATTAATCTAATAATTTTTTCTTATCTATCTCCAATCATCTTTTTCTTGTTATCTTGAACTGTTTGATTGAACTTGTTTCTTTTTAGCTTTATAATTTGGTTCAATTTGTAAATATATTTCTATCTATTTATTGTTACTATTAATTTTAATAATAGGATAATTTGAAATATAGCTATGTATAGGATCTCATATTCTTTTTTCATCTTTTTATTATTGTATTGTTGCTGTTTTTTTAGCAGTTTTCTAATTTTATAAAGTTGCAAAAGAAGAAATGAATTATTGATTTTGATCAATTTTTGATGATAATGTTATTTTTTCTTGATATTATTAATATATTTGTTAATTGTATAAAAGATTTTTTTCCTGAAGCTGATCCAACTTTGATTAATTGTTTTGTTTTTATTTCTAATTATATTTTCTATATATTTATATATTAAATGATTTTTATATTAACCTGAAATTGTATCAGATATTATCAATTCTATTGAAAGCTTTGTCTGATTTTCATGTGTATTTTTTCTTATTTGGATTGTAAAATCTATATATGTTAATAAAGTCTTTTTCAATAAGTGTATCAAAGAATTTGTTATTATATCTAGTATATATCTTATTATTTTTATTAATTTTATCTTTTCTTGAATTAAAATAGGTATTAAAATCTTCAGCTATAATTATATACCAGTTTCTACTATTATTATTATTATTATTATTATTTTAACTCACAATCATGCTATAAAGACATATCTTTATTGAGATATTTAGAAATACCTAAATATTTTACAGACTTTCACAAAGCGACTAACTTGTTGTTGTACATTATTAGTTAAAAGACTATACTACTTAAAAAATATAAGGAGTCCACTAAGCTAGTTCGGATTAAAAAAAACTAAGTCTAAACTAGATACTCTAAGTTAGATTTAGGGGACAATATTTCACTTTTCTAGTAGCTTGGCAAAAGTGTCTCTTAGTCAACTAGGGTCATCACCAACAGTTTGTTACTATAGATTATCTCCAAAAATGACGAATTACTAAAGTTAATACTGGAAAAAAAAGAAAAAAGGGGAATACAAATCAAAGCCCTTCAAAAGGTTCTTGCTTCATTTCATAGTTTCCTCTCGAAAGGAGTTTGTTTGATTGGGATATTCTCTAAGCTTTATAATATTTGAGGAACTTAGCTATTTCTGAAAGTAACTTCAAGAAGAACATTTGAGGAACTTATCCTTCTTCCAATATATGAATTCACTTATCGCTAGTGAGGCCAGCACCATATTATGGAAGAGTTTGTCTAACTGGGATAAAAAAATCTTTTCAAGAACTTTGTCTGACTGGGATAGAAGCTTGGAAACCTCAGCTTTTGTTCAAGAAGCTTTTTCACCACCTAAGGAACTTAATGAGAGATAGGAGTTGAATTTTCTTTTTGTACCCATTGCTCGCCTTTTGATATTATAATTGTTTCCTGAAGTTTGAACATATATGATTGGAGGGGACACTTTTTCTAGAACTGACTTTGAAGTAACTGAAGGTCTATTTAATCTTTGAAGTGAAAGGTATATAGAGGTTTTTGATGACAGAAGGGCTTATTTTTCCCTTTCAGTTACTATTGGACCTCTTAGAGCTATCACTTTCATGGTTTTCTGAGGAATTTTGCCTATCTCAGTTTGACCCTAAATTTTTGATAGCACAAATTCTCACCAAAGGTGATTAGCTAACACAAAATACGTTAGTTTTTGAAATATAAATAAGCTCCTATTGGTCACAATCACGTATTTTGATGTCATCATTGGTGATAAAAAAGAAGGTTCTGGAAACGGTTGCCTCCAAAAGCTCAAATCCCTCAATAAAAACTTCCATAACATCAAAAGATCAAGTGATGGGTAATATGAATTGCAAACTTCCATCTCTTATCTAAGTTCCTCAAGTGGTGACAAAGCTTTAATGGAAAAAAGCTGAGGTCTAAATGCTTTCCTTGAGATATTCCAATCCAATGCTCACTTAAATGAAAGATCAATTAGATTGACTCGTCCGATGCCGCAGGTGGTGAAAAAGAAGATTTCTTCTGAGGTTCAAGTGAAACAAGAAAACTATCCCAATTAGGCAGATTCCTTTTGAAAAGAGGTTGTTTTTATTTTTGAATTTTTTTTGGTAGGTCTTCAATTGTCTCCTTTCTCCAATTCTTTTTTTCCCTTCCTCTTTTTTAACTTAGCAATTTATTAGTTTTCGGGCAATCTATAGTAACAAACTATTGGCAATGATCCTAATAGATAGAGGTTATTACTAATCTATTAGGGAAGTAAAATATTGTCCCCAAAATCTGACTTAGAGTACTTTTATATAAAGACAAGTTAGTCACTTTGTGAAAGTCTATAAAATATTGTAAATTTATTTCAATTTTCAATAAAGACATGCCATTGTAGTATGATTGCGGGTTAAAAAAAAAAAAAAAAAAAAAAAATATATATATATATATATATTAACTCTTTCTACTGATTTTCATTTTTTTTAAAAAAATTTTCTTTTTTGAAAATTTTTCTGAAAAAAAGAAAAGTTAGCCCAAAAAACAAGAGAAATCTAATAACCACTTATAAGAAATACTATAGAAATACTATATAAATAACTAATTATAGTAAAATTTTTTTTTTTTTAATGCTAGCTCATCCATGCGTCATGGTATCATTTTATTATAATAAAGATTGTATCTAAGAATAACTGGGATGAATAATTATCCATACTGTCTAAGGATTTATAGATCAATGAATAGTACAAAGAGCTAACTATTTACATTTTACCCAACCAGGATGAGGCAACTATATGACCGTCTAGTTTAAATATTTCTCTTTACTATGATAAACTAACTAGATACTCAAAACTTGACTACCCAGACCTAATATGCCACAATACTCTCTAGGTCCTGAAACTCATTGAGCCCAGGTCCACCGAGCGGCTTATTACTATCCCCTAAGAAGGGAAGCTAATATATCAAGGATTTATCTAAGATACCTAGCACCACCGATATTGGGATCCCTTATGTAAAGTCTTAACTCCACTAACATTAAAAGAAAATTTTAAAAAGAGAAGGGGTGTGTACGAATCTTGTCTAATGGATATTGATAATGATGTTGTTATTGTTGGTTTACGATAAAGAGGTAGGTATATCAAAACTCTCCAAAAAGATAATACCCAGGTTGTCAGTTTTCATTTGTTGAATAGGAAGTGAGAGAGTTGTTGTTTATCCAATGTGTCCTATTGCAACTTGTTCTTTCTTAATAGCCACTTATATAGGAAATTTCATGTCCTATATTCACCCGCACCAAGCACAATGACTTATGATGGACCCCAGGTTCTTATGGAGCTGAGGAAATGCATTTAGACACATGATGTGACCAATAGAAGCTTGTTTACTTCTTTTACTAATGTGATCTCTGTCTGCCCAATCACAGTGTGAGAAACTTTGTGCTACTCAAAATTCAGGATCAAACTGAGGTAGACAAAATTCCCCAGAAAAATCAAGAACAAGCACTATAAAAAGAAGAAACATGACAAGAGAGTAAAAAAGTTGTCTCTCATCATACACATACTTCTGTAGTATTTCTCTATAATGTGAGATAGTGGCATATTAGTTCTTTTTCCTTTCAAAACTTTCTTGCTATGGGTAGAAAAGGTGTTTCTTGATCTTTTAGATCACTAAAGGTCAAGTTTTTGTTTGAAGAGGATAGTAAGCAAGAGAAGTATAGATAGTTGATAACTCTTGAAGTTTCTTCAAGTTGATTTAAGGAAAGTAGTAAGACTTTATTAGCTTAGAAGTATAAAACCTTCTTGCAAACATCTTTTTTGTGTATAGTCAGAGGATCAGCAGAAAAAAAAGATAAATATAGATGACTAATTATAGTAAATAAATAGATAAGTACTTAAAAACTTCTAACCTTTCTATACAAAATTTTCTTTTTAGAAAGAACAAACAAAGACAAAAACTAAATTACAATAAACTCTTGAAAGTCCAACTCAATTTCACAAAGCTTTCAGCTAGACTAGTGCAGGTTAATATCTTTTTAGATATTAAGAAAAACTTTATAAGCAATAATTTAAACAAATAAATCAATTTAAACTCAAATATCCATAAAATTTAAAGTGATGTCCAAGCTTCATTGACTACATAGTAAAGAAGCACATACATCTTAACAAACAAAATTTCAACAAATATAATATTACACAAACATGTATATATATATTCTTTCAAGAAAAACAAGATTAAAAAAAAATATATTCATATAAACAATATTTATAGATCATCTATGTATTTATAGTAAATGAATCAATAAGACTTCATATTTTCATATATCTATAACAAGCTAATCAACAATAATAATAATATTATTACAATAAATATATAAAACATAATCTAATTTTATAACACAATAATATTAAGATTTTTTTATATTACTAAATTAGTAACAAGAAATAAACAAATCTTCATTATATGTTATAAAAAATAAAACATAAGTAAAATTTATTAATCTGTAACATGTAACAAGTATAATAATATCAACAATATGAAAATTACTACAGATCACAAAGAAATATAAAATTCATATCCTAGAAACCTTAATCAACTTATCAAACAAGTATTATTAAGAAAAAAAACTATAAATAATACAAATTATCCTCAATGCAATCTTTATACAAAAAGACAATTCTAACCTAACCTCTAATTCTACAAGATGTTCAATTCTAGATAGCAGCATTATAGCTAAAATCCTCAATATTGATTGCAACACTTTTATTAAAGCTACAATTTTAAGACAATATATTCTATACTTATAGACTTAAAAACAAAGAAAAGATAATGATTTGTTGATCCTTTTCTTGAAAAACAAGTATATGAAACTGATAGAACAAGAGAAAAAAACACATTGATAGCAACAAACAAAGTAGAAAAATATAGTTACAAATAATACATATTCAAGTTTAACAAAACTACCAAATGAAGAATCAGTTATAAAAATTCAATCAACATGCATAATAGAAATCTTCAATAATGTTAAAATAGAAATGAGTAATAAAGAGTTTGAGAATCAATTGAAACTAAAGGAAATTCAAAAAGAAATAAAAGAAGATAATATCATAGAACTACAATCCTACAATATTAGAAACAGATCAAAATTAACTAGTATTAATCTATTTTATATTATCAAAAATAAAGCATATAAACTGAGAACTCTAATATCCAGAATACTAGAAGAAAGTAAAAAGAAAAAAATAATATATCTTCAAAATGCTCTTAACCTATCAAAGAAACTTCAACTATGCACAATGAATTTTTTAATGGTAATACTTGGACAATTTTCACTTTTAACAAAAAAGATGATGCTTTGAATTGTTTAAAAAAAGTCAACAAAAAGAAAGTAAAAACTTCATGATAATATCTATAAGCATGGAAAAATAGAAAAAGCCAAAATTTTTACTTGATAAAAAAATCTTCAAAGAAAAAATAGAAGAAAAAAACAAATATCTATTTGTAACCCTAATTGATATAGATTATAGTTATATATAGCAATAAGTTAAGGCAGCCTTATAGATATATGAAAAACTTATAAATATTCACATATACAACTACTTAAGATCATAATGAAAAATTAAGACACAAATCACTTCTTACAGTATAAACAGAACAATAAGTTAAAAGATCTATGGATGATTCCCATCAAAACAAAAGTAATAAGGATTATTTTCAATTAATATAAATTCAATGATCAAGAAGTTGACAAAATTAACAAAAAGCATAATGATCAGTCCTTAAGACTATATAAAATATACAATATCCTTTTGAGCTTATTAGTATGTTCCTTAAGACAAACCAAAGCAAAAGTCTATTATATATTCAAAAACCCATATATACTCAAAAAAAGAGAATACACAGTTATATATTTTGTAATAGTAGAAGATCTTAATAAAGCATTTAAACAGCATATCTTCCTATATGGACACAAACTCATATGAAGTATCAAAGAATATTTTAAGATAGACATATAACAATAGAATAAAACCATAGAAGAAGTAAATATCTCATATCAAGAGAGATATGGATGAGCAAAAAACAAACTAGTAGTATTCACCTAAAAAAAACAGATGATCCAGTTCAGATCAACATAACAATTACTTGAGTAGAATAGATATTAGATTCAATAGAAAGTTTATATAGAGAAAACCTTCTATAAAAGAATCTAATCCTAGATATGATACAGAAAACTCTGATATAGAATTTAAAAAAAGAAGATCAAGATTCTATATAACAAATACAAGAAATCCAAGACAAGAATGCAATTAACAACTAGCAATAGGAAGTCACAGAAAACTGATTAATATATAGAAAAGAAGATATAAAATATATAGTTTCAAAATTTCTAACAATGTAATTATTGAATCTGAATCAAAACAAAACTAATTGCAACAAATTCTATATAGTTTAAATAAACTAAACAGTAAAATAAAATATATTTAAAAAAAATTCAACTCTATTTTGGATCTATAAGATAAAAAAAAGTCAATTATTTCTAAAAGTTGCACTAGTTTAAATAGAAGTCCAATGAAGAACAAGATTTATAAGAAGAATTTAATACTTCCTGAACCAAAAACAATCCCATAAACAACAATCCAACAATAAACACATTCTTTTTAAACAATCTTTCTATTATTACACAATATCTAAGCAACTTCATTAAATTAATTAAAACAAATATTATTAATAAGAACCTTAAAAAACAAACAATATATCAGAATACTACACTGCAGTCAACTATGAAAAACTATAACTATAGTGATACACAATATAAAAGAAATAAATATAATATTAAATCTATAGTATTTATATGACAAAATACAAGAACTAGATATAGGAATCATGAATATCAGTAAAACAAAACTAAGGAGTGAAGTAGTAGAACATGCCTTCAAGTTTCAAAAAACATAAATTCTTTTATAGTTGTAATAATATCAAACATAGAGGATCAAATGTGAATCTTCTTATAAATAAGACATATGAAAAGAAACCAAAATTAATTGAAAAAATAGAAGACTATATCATAGGTACAAACTTTCTCTCAAAAAAATGTAAACTATATATATATCAAATCTACTTATTATCTAAAAAGATAGAATGTAGCAAACTTTAACAAATACTAGAAAAAAAGAATTTTAAACAAACAATGATAGAAATTCAAGATTATTATTATAGAATATTTGATCTATAGGTCAATAGTGCAGTGGTTAGCACTCTATAGGTCAAATCACAAGAGACAAGTTCAAATCCTGCAGAGGGCATGAATATAGCTACTGATCAGCAGTGAGGGAAGCTGTCGATCATGTAGACAGTCTATAGGAAGATTGTGATTGGACCAATTTTCAAAGTCAAAGCTAGGACTATCCTGAATTGGTAATGTTGCCTCTGGCAATAAGAAGAGCAGATCAAACCATCCGATAGAGTGCCTCTGCCACATGCGCTTGACTTTGCTTCTCTTTCACTGTCTTAACTACTGGGAGGCCTTGATGGGAGAGAAAACCCATGGACCACTCTGAAGGACCAAAATACTGGATCCAGGATAAAGAAAATTTGATGGCCTGATAATCAGCCTGCTCTTAGGAAAAAATTGTGCTGGGAACAATCAAGACATAATCGTATGGCTTTCTGATAAGATAGTATTTGTACATATAACATAGTCTATATAACTAGCTAAATATAGATAGATGTTAGGAATAGTTGATGTATATAGTACTTATTTAGTATACATAGTGTATAACAGAGTAATACGAGGGGGAGGGACATATGAATATATGTATTGTTACTGAGTAGACTCTATATGGGAGGTGACAGACCACGGAGGTTCTCATAGGAGATCCGAATCGGGAGGAATATTTGCATACAAAATTTTAACATATATGCTAGTATCGTTACTAATTTGTAGTTAGCTCTAAAGTAGATAATACATATGTAATATCAAGTTTAAAGTTAATAAAAAGCCAACTGAAGGTTGAGCCAGATTTAAAAAAAAATATATATATATATATATTAATTTTTAGTAATTTTAAATTATTTTTAAATAAAAAGATATATTGTTTAATTATTAAAGTTACAAATTGATGAAATTATAAAATTTAATTAAATTATTTTATAATAAATAAAATATTATTTATATTTTTTATATAAAATTTTTATGAACACATATTAAATTAAAAAAATTTTTTTTTGTTTTTTTTTTTTATAGATAAAATTTTTTCGCAATTTTAATTAATAAAATTTGTGTTTAAATTAAATATAAGTAAAAAATTTTTAATTTTTATTTAAAAATTTATATTAATAATAACTCAATTTAATTATTTTTTTAGTAAATAAAAGATTATAATATTTTAATAAATAAAAAATATTTTTAAATATAAAATTGTAAGTAAAATTTTTTTGATTAAAAAAATTTTTTTAATATTAATTAATTATTATAATTAATTAATTTAATTTTTTAAAAAATAGAAAATATCTCTAAAATCAAAAAAATATTTTGAACTCTATACCTCAGTATATTTTAGATGTTAATTCTAAATCTATAAATGAGTCAAAGAAAGAATGAAAAAAAAAGATTAGCATAAATATATTCTATCAAATATTATTATAAACAAATAGAAAAAACATTTTTAATTTAAAATGAATTTTTTATAAAATCCTTAACACAAATAAGTTCAATTGAAATAATTAAAGAATTATTTGTAAAAAAATAAAAAACAAATAAATTTACAAAATTAAGAATACAAAAATATAGAGCATCTAAAAATACTGAAGAAATTTAAAAAAAAGAAAAAAAAAATTAAGAAAGACAAAAACAATAATATCAAGATATAAAAGAAAAAAATTAATCAATTTTATAAAATTGGTTATTCTTAATTAGAGGATTTTAAGAAAGAAAAAATTTAAAATAATAATATTATAGATAATAAATATTATTTTAAAAAGATGAATATTATATATAAATATTGTTATGCCTTGAAATGAAAGAATAAATTTAAAGGTTTTATTGTATAAACAGACAAGTACAATTGACATTATTTGTTTCAGCATCAAAAATCTTATATTAATTATATACTATTCAAGATTATAATACCAATGAGCCCTTTGTAAATCAATTAAAATATATAATCAAATATTTACTTTTATTTCTATAAGAACTCAACTGGTTAAAAATTTAATAAATAGCAAAAAAAGAATATACACTTTTAGGATTCAAGGTAAACTATATAATGAAATTGATTTACTAATGTTCTAACTTAATGAAGAATACAAATTTGTTCAAATCTATTTTATGATTTTACAAATTATATTGATCAAATTAATAGAAAATATAATATAAAAAATTCAAAAATTAAATTATAAAATATTGAGTAAACTTCAAAGGGAATTAAATAAGTACAATTCATTTATGCATATATTTGTGAGTACAAGAATTATTGAGAAGTCTCAAAATTAAAAAGTATTATATATTGTTATTTATTTATTTATTTATTTTTTTAAAATTGTGGCTCAGCCTTGCTTTATTTGAATTTAGTAAAAAATTAAATATATCTATGTTATAGCTACTCTTGTTTACTAAATAAAGCTCGATAAGTGATTAACCTACCTCGTGACTTGTTGCCACCCTGTAAGGGAAACTAACCTGCCAAGGCTGGACTAGTGCTAAATAAAATTTCTAGTAAGTGATAAGGGGTTGTGATTGATTGAATGCTTCTATGGATATGTTGTTTAATTAGATTAATGAATTAATTTTTTATATGTTTCTCTCTTTTCTCAATCCATGGATCTAGGTAAATAGAACTGTATTTGTGCAGTTTTTCTATGACTCTTGTAATGTCTTTTTGTTTTTTCCATATTTAGAAAGCTTCACATCTGTATTGTCATATTTGTTGTAAATGGTATATGATTTTTTCAGTAAGTTCTTAAATACATGTTTTCTTTATGTTTTGATTGGGAATCAGTTTGATTAAAATTTTAGTTATTTCTTTAAGATGCCTCCCCGAATGGCAACCTCTAGATATCATTTATAGTGTAGTGCAGTATTGCTTGAGTACTGTTTGAAAACTTCTTTGATTCTGTTATATTCACTGAATTTAGTAATTGTGTTTATTATAGTATTGATGATAAAGTTGCCTATAGTATGTCTAAATATCTGGCAGATAAAGGGATATGCGTTAGATTCTCTTTGATCATATTTAATACATTTGTCATCTTTATATAGTTTGGGGAGTCTATAATGTAGTTTTGCTTTTATAGAAAGTTTTTTATTCTATAGTTATAGTTTAAATCTTCTTTGATGTTGATCTTGTCAACAGGTAAAGTGATTGCTCATTTTTGTGAACTATAAATTGTTTGCTATCATGGGACAGTAAATTTACTTTATAATATGATCATTAAAATTGATTCTGGTATTATTTAAAAGTCTTCATTTTGCAAGATAAACTGTATTTGTGATATGTTGGGTCATTAGTTTGATAGGAATATCTATATATTCTTGGTCCCATTTGGGGATGAGGATAAGTAATGGATTTGTTGTTATGTTTATGTGCATTAGTCTACTATTTGAGGCCATGCCATATGTTTGATTTATATTTGCAAGTTTATTTGCAACTTTATTGTGTTTGATTCCTGAATGTGCCTTAACCTTATTTAACTTCAGTTTGATGCTCTTTTTCTTGAGTATATCTTAGATTTGCTGTAAAAGATTAAAATTCTTTTGTTTTTTCAGTCTTTGTTTGATGTTAACTATGTAATGTTGTTAATGCTATTTATAGTAATATTGCTATCTGTGAATATGTTGATATGACTAAAGGTTGATAGGATGCTGAGAGTGATGAATATCACCATGATCTTTGCTCTGGTAGATGATAGGTATTGTGTTGTTTGTCCCTGGAAGATAAATTCTTTTTCTTCGCTTGTGATGATTTTTATGCCTATGCCCATAAGCTATTTACAATTAAGTTCTTTAAGAGAGCTGTATGTGTATATGTCAAAAATCATATTGTCTTGTATTTTGAAGACTAAATTAGATAGTTTCTTAAGTATGTAATCCTCTGTGATAAAGAGTTTTCTAAGAAGATTGTCTAAGTTTTGTGTTGCTGGGATGATGACTTCTGTCTGATCATAAGTGGAGTTGTACTATATATTGTTATTTATAATACTTATAGTAAAGATATAAGACAATATAATATATTAAATTTAAAAGAAATAGTTATAATCAGATTAATTTAAAAAAAAATATATGAAAGAAATATTTTAATCAGGCAACATAATAATAAGCTTGAGAAAATATCTGAATTCTATGGAACCTATAATTCTTTGTAATATTCTTTATTTTTTCTTTTGAGAAATATGTTTGATATGATGGAATTATAAGAGTAAATATTTAAAAAATGAAAGGATTGATAAAATTGAAGGGAAAATAGAAACAAGTCAAATTATTGATAAACTTATTATTCAATTTTTCTTAAATATGTTTGAAATTGATGAAGATATAAAAAAAAAAAAGAAAAGAAAAAAGTTACAAGAGTTGATTCTATTTGTTTTTCTTAAATTTTCACTATGTTTTCCTTTATAAGAGCTTATATATATTCTTTTTCAAGTTATATTATATTGAAAAATATGATTATTTGCTTATTAGTATCATTTGTATATTTTACATTTGTTATCTAGATATTGTTGATGTCTAAATATCTTTTGTTTAGTTTATCTATAGTTGATAATTCTCTATACATGTTTTGATTTTAAAAGAATAATTTGTGTAGTCTCTCAGATTTATTAATATTGATATATTATAATTACTATTGGTATTAAAAATTTGAAAGTCGGGAGTCAGTAAACCTCTTTAAATTCCTTCTGATTCAATCAATCTTAATTTCTTTATAATATTCACTATTTGTTTACCTATTTATTCTTAAGTATCTATTTTATTAAAAGTTTTATTGTAATATCATATTATTTTTGGTTCTATCTGGTAAGTACTTTTTACTTATATATTACTATTATAATATATTTTAATTTGTCTGTGAAACTTGTTAAGGCAAGCCAATCTGTTATTTTGCTACCTAGAATAATCAAATAGTTCTTTACTTTCTTTTAGATTGCTATAAGTTTTTTTATACTAATAATTTGATTTGGGTGATTTTTTTTTCTAATGTCTCTTCTGGATTATAAAGTTTCTGATAATATTAATTGTTGATTGATATTCTACAAGAATAGTAATAATTTTGTTTATATTAATGATACTTACTAATATTAGGATAGTCATTAACTTTGTTCTTATAGATGATAGAGTATTTTATGTTTCAACTTGGAATTCTACTACTTACTCTTTTTATTTTAGTAGTTATGATTTGGCTCAATTCTATTTTACTTCTTTTTAATAAAATTTTTAATTTAAATTGAATTATAAATAAAAATTTTTAATTATTTAGTATAATATAAATAAATAAAAATTTTTAATTATTTATTATAATATAAATAAATAAAGGATATTTTTTTATAACTCTTTCCACTGATTTTCTATCCACACATAAAAAAGATATTCGCAAGAAGTTTCTATACTTCTTTACTAATAAAGTCTTAATACTTTCTTTAAAACAACTTGAAGTATAACTTCAAGAGTCACTTCTATCCTTCTTCTTTTGTTTATAAACCTTTTTACTCCAAAACATGACTTCTGTTGACCAAGAAAAGTCATGTAACACCTTTGATATCAATGGCAAGAAAGTTCCCAAAGGAAGAAGAACTGATTGTGAAGTACATGAAAACCTATCTAACCTTTGAAGTAAGAGGTATATAGAGGTTTTTAATGATAGAAGGGCTTATTTTTCCCCTTCCAGTCATTTGTGGACCTCTTAGAGCTATCATTTTTATGGTTTTCTGGGAAATTTTGCCTATCCCAGTTTGATTCTAAATTTTGGATAGCACAAATCCTCTCCAAAGGTGATTGG